>JAQGAD010001695.1:0-17619 GCA_034696625.1 Isotomurus palustris | reverse complement strand
GTGTGTGTGCTGAGATCTGAGAAGACACGTCAACAAACAAGTGTGAAGGAAGAGAAACAGAGAAAGTCCGCTGTCTCTATGCAGAATGCAGATATTTCAGTTCACTGCAGTTTAATTCATTAAAAAATTTCACATTATCCAAAAATAACTTCAATATATTGCTTTTATTTAAAAACTTGTGATTCGATGTAATGTCAGTGGTGTGAAAAGAATGTCATGGTGGGTTTACGATCGTATGATATTTATGTTATGAGCTACTGCAACCGAGTGCAACCTGTAAACTCTGCCATTCGATGTGAAGCCATTATTCCATTATAAGTCCTGCTTTTCTAACGAGCAACTTTTGTTAGTATTTTCTCAGTTATTCAATTTTTCTACCATCTTTTGTGCGATAGGAATAAGAAATATGTTTCACTCAGGGACAATCAGGGATGTCTGGGATGTGGTCATGACTCCTCCATAGGAAGCACAGATAACCCCAGTCTCTGTGTCAATCCCATCATGATGTCTCCGTGTCTTCCTAAAACCAAAACTCCTTCACCAAACAAAATCCTAATTAGATTAAGAGTAGATTAGATTATTATACAAAGCTCCTACTTCCTACACTACACGTAGACTTCCAAATTTCCAAATTACTTTGTAATTTAGTCTTCTATCGCCGATTCAGAGAGTCAGAGAGCTTCCAGCAGAATACCCAGACTTCCGCTCATATTTATTCGCCTCCCCTTTGCTAAAGGTACAGTTGACAGTTACAATTTATGAGCAATTTATTTCTATATTCGCGAATTTCTCGATCTTATTCTCAGTAAGCAACACTCCTTTACTTTTCTCCTTTTACCTTTGTTTCTACATTTCCTACAAAAATTCCCCTTATCCTTACAATCTACGAATTTATATTTCTCTGACCCATGCTCGTCCACCCATAATCCAACCAACCAAGCTATCCACATGATTGACAACTCATAGTCAGTAAATTCTCATTGCATCATAATAATAATATTCGGAACAACACATTGCATGTAAATCTACTGATTTCCTTCTCCTCTGAAAGAAGGCCTACCTAATCTAAGCGATTTATCACATTAGCTCACATTTCTCTTTCCTCACTTGAGGTTCTTGCCAAGAAATGTCTCATTTCACGGTCACTTTTTGCTCCACGAAGTAACAAAGGGTGACCTCAATGGTACAGGCTTTCATTCATAGACCATGAAGCCTGAAGTTTCCAAAGAACATGGAGAAAGTTTGGTGGTGTTCATTAAGGCAAGGAGAGATAGAAATGTGACACAAGATTCGGTGAATTGTGTGGTGCAGTGAAAGTCGGTCGTCGGTGGTGGTGCAAGGGGCATCCTGCAACTCCACTTGGTAAACGCCCTTCAAGCGCCACACTCACCAATTCGTTAAACATACTTCGCTCTCGTAATAATATAGTAATAATAATATAAAATTTAAATATTATTTTTTCCTTCTTTAACTAAGCCATTAATTTAATTAACTAACTAGGTCTACGTTGGTGTTCGGGCTGAGTCAACATTTTTTGTCATCGAGTGCCTGTGAACTGAAGAGTATTAAGGGACCGACTGCACCTGTGACCTGGAGAATGAGCTCTGCTGTAGGGTCGTCCGCTGTAGGTCCGTCGTTTTTTTACGAAGATCAAGTTTACAGAATCGGTAAGAATGGGGAGGTGGAATTCGGACTGGTCACTGAGAATTGGCAGATGTACTCCTCAGATGAGGAAGACGAAGATGAGGGGCCGAGTGACAAGGTACCTCATGGACATGTCGCGGTGACGTGGTTTCCAAAGAATAAAGATGAAGTGGTGTTGGAATCGAAGGTATTGTTGTTGAAGTGATATTATTGTTTATTTACGGTGTTGGAAGAAGAGGCGGACTTAAATTTGAGCTGTATGGGGTTCTAAAATTGCAGGTGAAGCTTAGTGACAGGGCACTGATGCCGGGAGATGTAGTGCGTCGCTTGATCGCAGGGAAGGATGCTCAGTGTGGTTACTGCAGGAGCGTACAAGTCCTCGCTGATGTTCAAGTGATGGGCTCCAAGAAAATTATACCTGGAGTGCTAGCAAATAATTTGCCACCTGTTCAGGTAGTTTCAAAAGGAAATTAGTTTTTAGGGGTTTTTAGTAAGTATGGATTTCTTGTCTAGAAATTACAACCTGATATTGCTATCTACCTAAACTCGTGGATTGGAGTGATTCGTGATGTGAAGTACCTTTTGACTCTCAAGTTTAATGATAACTCAGTATGCGTTGTGGACAGTGAAGCGGTCGAAGATAGGTTTCAAGATGTGAGGAGGAATATTGATGTTTATGATGGAGGAGATGGGATATTCTATCCCGGACAGAAACTTCGAGGTCCGATGAAGTGTCTCAAGGATGCGGACTTTTCGACAATATCGGATGACCTCAAACGAGCCAAAGATAAGAAGGTTGTATCCGTCACTGTGTCAGATGTACAGCCTGTGTCTGTAAATGTTCAGTGGCAATGGCAAACGCCAAGCTTATCCGATTTGCCTGCTGACAAGAACTCGGTTGCTCCACCCCCTGAGAATATACTCGGAGATGACCTCAGCAAAATTAAATGTCTGAATATTTTCGAGTCGTGTACCATGCAAATTGGAGACATCAGTTATTATACTCCGACTTCGAAGGATACCATCATTGATAGAAATGACTGGAAGAAACTAAAAGCTAATATTTGCGCCCGCTCACATCAAGTTGTCGAAAAAAAAAGTCAAGCTGGACTTGCTGGACTTCTTTCTGGGGCTGCGAAGAAACCTGATGAAACTGACAACAAAACAGTTGCGGACAAAGATGATCTCGATGATGAGTACGAGACTTTAGAGTCAGGTGCTACCCCTGAATCCAACAATAACAAGTTGTCATCAATTGACTCTTCAAAAAATAGTGTAATGATGATACATGTATACATATTATGTACAAAAGCAAGGTTTACGATGCACGAATACTAAAATAATTTGTTAATTATTTAAAATTCGTGATTCACTTTGGTTGTAGCACCCAGGTAAAAAACTGAAGCTTTGCACACGCTCCTTGCGCAAGAAGAAACTGAAGAAAGCTGTGCGGCAGCAACCAGCTACTGAAGTAGTGTCCGAAGCTCAAACGGTTGTGGAAACTTTATATACTCAGTCTGTTGTTGACGTTATTTGGCAGGTATGAATATAAAATTTGTATAACACTCACATGTTTCTAAATGTGGAAATCTGTTCAGCTTGATTCCCTACTTCATTTTAAATTATAAAAGGATGGCACTCAAGAAGAAGGGGTGGTCAGTATAGATTTGTATCCAATACATCACCTAGATGACCATGAGTTTTTCCCCGGGGACTTCGTAGTTTTAGCTGAGTCTCAGGACTTCCGTAAATATGGTGTAGTGCAAACTATGGACCACGCAGGTGCTTTGTACTTCTGATATATCCTTTAAAGATCGGGATTTGTTTCATTTAAAGGCACAACGTAATGATTGTTTAGGTCGTGTTGCCTATGTCAAATGGTTTGAAGCCTACTCTTTTACTGGAGAACAGAAGCCGAGTGAAGTTGAAGTATCCGAAATGTCCGTGTACGATTTGAAAGACCATCCAGATTTTCGCTTCCGACCTGGAACATTAGTCGTTCGCGTTGCCAACTGGCAAGGTCAGCAATATCCGGCTGGCCAAATAATGGATAACCATCCAGATGGTCAGGTAAGGGTATGGTGGGCGAATGGAGAAATCACTCCATGCTGGCCTCAAGACCTGTTCCGATTGGGAGACTATGATTCTGATGAGGGTGAAATATGGGACGATGACAATAACTCAGACGACGGGGTAGAAGATGAAGATGATGATGTTAATAGTGACTCTTCGTGGGAAACTGAGACTGAAGAAGAGCCTAATGATGCAGCTGACAATTCTTCCGAGCGTTATGAGACAATAGGAAAGTTGATTGAACGAATTCAGAAAAGTCTTGTCAGCACAAGAGAGTTAATTGTTGCTTCATCGAGTATCACCATTGCTTCTGACAGTCTCGTCGGTCTGGGTCCTGTTGCCAAGCTTGGTGGTTTTGACGAACGAGGTCTAACCAAAAAGCTGCTGCAGATCTATAAGGATTGCCAGTAAGTAGTTCTTAGAAGTTTGTCCTTGTTTATTTTGTTTTAAGTCGGAATTGGTGATAATCATAATTTTTTAACCTAGGTACCTTGACAAGATTATGGGCACGAAGTATTTCGATGTTGAAGATTTGAAGAAGTGGCGCAAGGATAATGAATCTTCAACTGCTAAGTCGAGCAAAATTTTCGAACATATTTCACGTTTATTCAAGGGTAATCGTGAAAATAGTCCAGCAAGTCCAGCTGTAAGTCAGCCAGTCACAACGGAACCTTTGAATCTTGGTGAACCAGCTACAGCAAACCCCAGTGGAGAAAAGGGAACTGAAGAACCAAATGCTCCTGAAATGGTGTTGTATGAATTATGCTCAGTTATACTTAGCAAATTAGTTGAAGCACACACTGCTTATGAGAAGCGATTCGGTAGCTTTAAGAATGAGCACATTAGTGCAAACATGTTGCTCAAAGACGCTAACAAGGGAATTGAAGCTTTAGCTGAGTGTTTCGGTAAGCAGTTTTTTAAACGACACTTGATCAAAGCGGGTTGCAGTCGTCTGCATCACGAAATTACGTACCGAGTTGTATTGAGTTCTATTGATGAATCATTCCACGCCTCATCATCAGGGGAGAAGTCTTCCAAAAAGACGTCGTCGACTGAAGGAAAGGAGGCTGTGTTAACTGATGACGCTGGAAAGGGGGAACAAATGGAAATTGACAACCCGGCAGTTTCTGAAATTCCAGAGAACACATTGAAAGACAAAGAGGATGAAGGAATCTCAACCTTGCTGGAATCTTCGTCATTGAATCTCACAGAATCTCAGAATTTCAGCACCGTTGATTGCGCTCCAGACACTCATCGATATCGACTCACAGCTTTTCAACCACAAAATCAACGAGTGTTTTTGAAAACAGTTCAAAAGGAGCTAGCATTGCTACAAGAATCGCTTCCCGAAGGTATTGTTGTGAAAGGATTCGAGGATCGAATGGTAATGATGACTTGAAACTTGTTAGTTGAATTGCAGATGTACATCAGTATTACTTTCATATTTGTCTTCATATTTGTCTTCATATTTGTAGGACCTGTATTCCGTTATGATTAAGGGACCCGAGAAAACGCCTTATGAAGATGGCCTGTTTCTGTTCGATATACATCTACCTCCAACATACTGTGTTGAACCCCCGATGGTGCATTATATTTCCTTCTGTACTGGTAAACTTAATCCTAATTTATATGAGGAAGGCAAAATCTGTCTGTCCCTTCTGGGAACCTGGAATGGGAAAGGTACTGAGGTATGGACTTCCAAAAGCTCTCTGCTGCAGCTTTTGGTTTCGTTACAAGGTACGTACGTTTTTAATATTAATTTGAAATTATTTTTGTATGAGATAAACTAATGTCATTCCAATCAACTAAAATTTAAGGTCTGATATTATGTCCGGAGCCTTACTATAATGAAGCTGGCTACGAGAAACAGAAAGGGACTCAACAAGGAGCAGAAAACTCGCGAATTTATAATGAAAACGTTCTCATAAAATTGGTGCAGTCCATGTCGCGAATGACTGCTAACCCTCCACCTCCATGGCAAAAGGAGATTATCCAGCACGTTAAGACGCATGGATCTCGGTAAGATTCTCTTCTAATAGTTGACCCGACCCGAAGATTTTGTAGTAAACCCTCACTGACAAAAGTTCAACTTTGTAGGCTTATAACACGATGCAGCAAATGGCTAGAGCTTTCTAATATTCCAGATGGTAAGTGTAGATGAATCTGTTTTACTTATAGCTTCTGAAGTGCACCTAAAATCGTCTTTCACTTCCACAGACGCAGTTGAGCTTCCAGGATTCCCACTCTTGCCAGTTTCAAAAGGCTTCTCTATCACGCTGAAGAAAAGTTTGGCCTCTTTCGGAAAGTTGCTCGACACTGTATCTTAATTCGAGACTTCCAAATAACGTCTAGAGTCTACGAATTCCAAAACGCGCTCAAAGACTTGGAGAACAACTCGCGTACATTATACTTATTTTCTGTTATGATTTTGATCCTGCCTTAACCAGGAGAATTATACTCTGGAGACTAAATTTTTTGTAATTCTGTAAGTCTCTATACTAGTCTTAAATATCTCTAGACTACTTATTCGCTCACGACTCCACTTATGACTCAATGTTATGAAAATGGTTGTGAGATAAATAGTCCACGAAAGGAATCAAGATAAAAGAAATTCGAGAAAACAAGTTAATTAATTTATTGAATTCATGTCGGTTTTCTCGAGTACACAAACTACGTACCAATGCCTTAAGTAATTAAAATAAAAATGATATTGAACTTAGCATTCAATTGCGTCCATTGGTATAAACGACATGTGAACTACATACTACAGAACCATTCTTAACAGTTACCAGCAAGAGAGAATCAAATGAACATACAAAGTCAGTCATTATCACTTACGGTACAAAATATGTTGAGAAATACCATTGAAATAGTAGACAAGTAAGGTGAGGGTGTGGTAGGTCGCAGGATATTCATCACACTCAAAATGTACACTGGTACACTTGACAGTAAGAAGAACCTTAAGGTTCGTTCAATGATTAACAACACTCTCCCAAGTCTTACTGCAGATGCTACGACTACTGAGCTCCTGAAGCAGCTTGTCGCCGCAGAAGGATGTAAATCTTCTCCTTGATCCATTCCTTAGTGTAGGGAGCGTAAGTACTCGTGCTCTTCTGATACCTGGACACACATACACACAAATTAATATCTCACATCACCTTTCCATAAAAAAAATATCTCTTCTACTTACACTAAGCACGAGAGATCGGCCAACTGGTCGATGAAATCAAACAACTGCGAGATATCATAAGTAATGGATGGTGTATGAGGATTCTGCCGCTTCAAATGTTCCTCGTAGATCTTGCACACGCCTTCCATGCACTCATTCACTGACTCGAAATCGCTGTACGTCCGTGTTTCCGGCTTTGGCCCGGGTTGCATCAAGAGAATCGTATGAGACTAAACCCATTACAAACATATTATTATTAATTCCGAATTCCACGATTCTTTCAATGCAACAAGACTTATACCGACTTACCATTGCGCCAAGATTTCCACGTTCCTCAAAATACTTAACAGCACAAACTGCTACCAGCACCACCACCAACACGTCTTACAGGACAGATGGAACGCTTAATGATCGTCAAAACAAGTCGTTCAAATGGTGAAGTTTCGAAAAACTAGCAACGTCACTGACGGGAAGCCGAGGACAATAAATGTTTGTTGTTGAGTGGAGAAGAAGAAGATGCCGACTGCGAGAAGTCTGGGCGATTCGTCTTTCCCTCCTCTCGCTTCTTCACTCTGCTCGTCTTTGTCTCAACTCTGCACGAAGCGAAGCCCGAGCTTCACCACCAGCCACCATTCACCTCCGTCTGTCCTGTATTCTGACGATTCTATTACGTTCGGATTTGGACATGTTGGACGCATGAAGTCGACGCTCCTGGTTCCGCTGTTGGCCTCCCTGCCGGGTGGTTGTTTTTGTTGTCGACTTGTCGAAAAACTCTTTTTATTATGAAATTGACTACTTCAAGGGTGACGAACTACTACGCTTCGGAGGAAGTCCTCGCCAGGAAGGTGTTTGTTACTGGAATCAAGCTCAGTACGACGGAAGACACGCTTTATGCTTACTTTTCTCAGTTTGGAAGTGTAGAAGAAGCGTCCCTAATTCGGGATACGAGATATTCCCCAGCGGTGAGTCTTTATTTCGAAATCGAGATTACGTTTCTATTTTTGAATGTAGTGTTATTCTTGCTCGCTTACAAACGCTTGAACGGTTCCTGATCATCCTTGTGGTTTAAATTCAAATGTATGTACAAAACTTTCAGCGGAGCAAAGGCTGTGGGTTCGTTATTTTTCACAAACCTGAGATCGCCAAGTGGGTGCTGAAAGAGCCACAGAAGAACATAGATGGTCAATTTGTTCAGGTTAAGATAGCGACAGCTAAGTGTAGTGCTCCCAGCCACGTCGGAAAACAGTAAGCTTATGCTAAGATCGTAGTGTTAAGTTGTGGAATCAAAGGGGATTAGGACAAAAAGGCGAATACGGAGTTCTGGTGTTTAGATTTGGAGAACAAGTGCAGCCCCAGTCCGCCTCCGCCGTGAAAAAGCAAATTTATGTAGGAGGAATCGACCCAGAATGGACGGAGAGTGAAGTTGTGGAATCTTTCGCAGAGTTTGGGAAGGTAGGATAAGGATAAATTATATAAATACTAGTTAATGAGTTTATAAATAATGACAAGTTGTAGGTAGTGAAATCCTACTTTCCTTTGAGTTTGGATATTGGAAAGAGTCGAGGGTTTGGGTTTCTAACCTTTGAAACTGAGGAAGCATTCATCAAGGCGATTGAGAAAAAGCATCACATAATTCATGGAAAAAAGGTATGTATTAATGATTAATATGAATCATTTCAAGTACGACTTGGGTTAAAGAGTTAAAGAATTGGTAATCTGAATTGCCACTTGCTACAGGTCGAAATAGGATTGGCTTATGATAGGAAATCGAGTCCTGTTAAGATACCGAATTCGTATGCAGACATCATCTCTTGTATGTGTTATTTCTATGCTCATAAAGTCTTAACATTGACTCGTTTTAAATTTTAAAATGACTGGTTTGCGTTTGGTTCTGCCAGCATCCGGATTTCCCTTGGGGTTCCCCTACCCGATGATGCCCGTACCCAACATCTACAGCCGCCCTTTTGTGCCTGTGAATAGATTACATGGCTATCCATTGCGATACTCACCTTATCAGTATCACGGTCCGAGACTTCTGGTGAGCTAGTCTTTGCCAGTGTGCCAGCTTTTATGTTTGAGTTGAGTTATAAAATTATTTCTGACAAGCAGTATCTTTGTATCTGTGTTATGAAAAGGATTTTTCTACTGCGAATAAATTGCAATCTTCCCAACAGTTTCAGTACCCCTTTTCCGGAACCCAGGTAAACTTATCGGTATCTTAATTGTACTCCAATGAGGATTTTACAACATTTACAGTAATTAACATATTTGAATTTAGTCAGGTACAGCTATGACTAACAGTGACGTGCATTCAGATTCAAGACCAACTTACGTGGGACCAAATCCCAACCTACCTAATCCTTTCACTCAAACTATGCCGTACCCTTACAACACTCAATTCGCATCAGCTATCAATTACGGTACTTATTCATCGATGGGAGTAGTTGCTCAACAGTCTTTTTACGGTTCGTGCATACCTGCCTCCCTGCGTATGCTTTCCGAAATGAGTAGACTTCAAGAATTCCAGACCACAGGTAGGAACGGCCTAAAATGAAGTTGCTGCATGAAAGGTGAATCGATGAACACCGCTGAAAAGACTCACAATCAGATGAATTAAAGTGAAAATAGTGAAATGATGTATATTATCGTATAGCAGTTAAGTGCAAAAAGTAGCTTTTTTGTGTGGTTATGTTGCATGACGTGTGGCTTTTTTTCTGCTTTTATTCCTACCTCTACCTGTAGTTAATTGCGAGCTTAGATACTTTGACTTGAGCATGACATGACTTGTGAAAGAAGAACAACCATGCGACGTAGCAAAGCTGAATGATGAATGAACTTGATACGAATTTACTTTAGGTTACAATACAATGTGTTATTACTTCATTAAACGTCAGTTACAAATAGGTACGTTATAACACCATCAAGTTATGATTTACTTTTGTCCGATATTGTATATTTGCCGTAAGTTTTGTTGGGGTCGTAAGGTTCCCATCTCGATGCAGGAAAGATATGCTTATTTCGTTCGTACCTGTAATAAAAAAACTCGTTAACATAGTATACAGATATTCTGTTCACATATAATAATGCAACAAAAAATAAATTGACAACTAATCCATACCAAGTTCTCAGTAACACTTTCCCTGCATGTGAGTCTTCTTTCTCAACAGAAGCATCGTGAGTAACTCTAATGTCATCACGGGCATGGAATGCAAACAAAGGTCCACTTTTTCCTCGGGCTTTAGTGACGATCAAGTCATAAAATGAGTAGTGATGCGGAAGAATCAAATCTTCCTTGACATACATTAACTGGTCAGCCATAACTGTCCGCAGTTCTCCGAATTCACTTCTAAGTGACTCCATGCACCTCTGTAAAAACTGGTAGATGGACATGCCTGAAAAAACAGCACGTGCTATTTACAACTGCACAGTACTGGACACCTTCATGTAACATTTAGCAGAGCAGACATGTAAAAATACCTTTAGTAACTTTCAGGGTTCGACGATGTCCTGAACCATCCCAATAACTGTAGGTCACGTTCATTTCCTCGCTTTTCAGGGCCTCTTGTTGTGTTACCCATTCCTGTACAAATTGAACACAAACACTCCTTATAGAAGTACTGAATATCAAGATGTCAACTCTTCCACCGTTGTTGATCTCATTTAACCTACCTGTCTTAATTTTTCTCTAAGTCTATTTTCCTCTTCTTCCCGTTCTCTGTCAGGCAAAAAACTTGTATCGACATCCGGATTCTTTCCTATCTTCTTCTTTTTTGCTGAAGGTCCTTCCTTCTCATCCTCATCTCCTGAACAAGATGAATCTTCATCCACACCTCCACCTCCACCTTTACTAGAATCTCTGCTTAATTCATCCTCCTGCGGCTCAACTTTAACCGTAACTTCATCATCTTCTTCCTCCTCTTCTTCATCATCCCCTAAAAACGACAGTGCTCTAATTTGTTTCTTCTGTAACTCCTTAGCAGCTTTCTTGGCCGCTAACTCTTCCTTCTTCTTTTGTTCCTTTTCTGCTTTCTTTTGTGCAATTCGCTTCTCTCGTTCTTTAATAACATCATCTTGTTTTGCTCTCATTTCATCCAGCGTCACCAATCCAATCGTTGAACTCTGCAGACATAAAAGTTTTCTTTAAAAATCTCAGATTCAGCATAAACGAATAGGCAATATAGATAAAAGAATGATTCTTCCAACCTTCAGCTGCGCTTCGACCGCATCATAATGCACAGCGAACTTATTCTCCATTTTGTCGACACGAAGTTCTTCTTTCAGTTTATTCATCCGAAACTCAGCCTCTTGATGTTCCTTCTCACGACGCTTTTGTAGCTGCATCGCCCTCGACCCTTCGCTCGCTGCTCCCTTGTACTGCGCCATTCTGCTAAAGTTAAAATAAAACTGTATTACTGTGTTATAGCTTGATTTTCGAAATACTATCACTTATCTACAAGCTGGAATTACGTAATACGTGGTAGAACATAGTTTGACATTAATTACACATTACCTCTTTGTCTGAGTTTCTGTCCTTAACGAAATAAAAACAAGGACCAAGTCGTCGGTGGAGGATATGGAATAAGAACACACTAAAATAAAAAAACCTCGATATCGAAATTCACAATAACTAATTAAATTATGTTCTGTTTGTTGTATTTATTTCAAGTTTCAAGATCTGAACTCTTTTGGTATTTACCGCAGCTCACAGCGTGGGAAATATATAAACAAACTAGTGTGAAGAGTGAAGAGTATAAAGTGAGAGGCTTGAGGAAGTGTGTGTGGAAGATCAAATCAACATCTGAGGAAAGTCCAGCTGCGAATTACACGAGAATTTTTGACGTTTCAAGTTATAGTCACTGATTGCAAGTGGATTCTGAATTTCTTCAAATTCAAATTAATTTTAAAGAACCACACATAATTGCTGTTGCATTTAAAATTTGGAAACGACAGCTAAACCAGCCATGAACGTGGACGCCAACGGCAAAGTTCAGGATGACCAGCAAGCCCTTGTCCAGAAAGAACTTCAAGAGACGAATCTGTTGCTGCAACAATTCGAAACTTCTTTGAAAAGAGGGTAAGCGCAATAACTTGCTCTCCTTCCGTTTGAATTGAAAGTATGAAATTTTAAAGTTTCAACCTTTCTGTATTCGAATTCACAGAACTTATCAACGGTCTCATGAATTGGCAACTAAAACGCTGCAGATTATTGAAAAATATGTGCAGTCTTCGTGCTGGAAGAATGCTGAGTAAGTTCTAAAAAGATAAGCATAGCATTGCATATGAAGCCGCCTTAACTAGCAGTATAATATTGGCAATTTTAGTGAAGTGCTGAAGTGGCTTGACGCCACGTCTACTCGGCTCAAGAAAGCTGCCGTGTCTGAGTCAGCACCGACCAACATGATTCAAAGATTGAGAAAAATTATTAAAGAGGAGTTCGTCAGTAGAAAGAAGGTTTGTATGCATGTTAGATCACTAGTTGCTTGTAATGCAGTGATACAAAAGTAAAATCCTTTAAATAATTCAGAACGGTACGTCTGAAGTAATCCCTGATGGAAGTAATCAGATGTCGACGTCAAGGTTGGATTCGGTTGACTCAGGGGTGGTTGACTTTTCCGAAGAAGTTCCTGATTTGCGGTCGGATATTCTTAATGCAATTCTAGAGCTAAATTTCGAATTGGAATCTAGGTACTTAATAATATATGAACGAGAATTTCGTTCGATTAAGTAGGGTTAAGGATAATTTGGGTAGCTGAAAGTTGTTCGTGTGATTGATTTAGTGCCGAAAATATTTCCGAAGACGCGGAGAAACATATTCACTCTAACGAAGTAATCTTGACAGTTGGAAAATCCCGGACTGTACAGAAATTCTTGATTAAAGCTGCCAGCAATAGGAATAGATTTGATGTTATTGTGACCCAATGTGGTCCATTCTACACTGTAAGTAACTAAATGCTTCAGCACACTTCTGGTTGACTCAAATTCCACAAAACATAAAATGATTTTATTTGTGCTTAGGGAACTGACATGGCCGAAACTCTGAAGAAGAAACATAAGTTACGAGTGACAGTCATTGACGACACGGCTGCATTTAGTGTTATGTCTAGAGTACACAAAGTTATTATTGGAACTCACACGATCTTAGCAAATGGAGGACTCAAAGCTACCGCAGGGTGCCATCCAGTGCTCCTTGCAGCTAAGTATTACAATGTTCCAGTGAGCAATAAATGCAATTAAAATTAAATCACTGTACAAGTATTTTTTAAATACTGCTCCATGTTTAATAGTCATAGTCATAGTGTAGTTTATTATGGATATATATAATGGATATATTATTGATGAATATGATTGCAGGTTATCGTACTTGCTCCTTTATACAAACTGAGTCCAGAATATCCCCTGTCAAATGACGTGAAAATCACAAACAGATTTGTTTCCCCCGAACAATTAGTTAACTTTCAAGACTTGGTGACAATGGAAGACGCTCACATTTATGCACCAGTATTTGATTACGTACCTCCTGAACTCATCACTCTGTTCATATTCAATATGTAAGTAATGATATACTAATTTTTTATTCGAATCCAATTACAGAAGACTCAAAACTTGTATTATTTTTCTTATTTCAGTGGAAGTCACTCACCATCATACATTTATCGATTACTTCATGACACTTATCCTCAATTAGAATAAAAAGTAACAAAAAGAGTAAATAACTGTTACAGACACAGAACAATAATATGACATGACAGTTACATCTAACTGATATCACTCAATAAAAATATAAACAAGGATACGTTAAAGGGCAACCAAGCTTTGTACGTATAATTTATACTTATAAGGATACACTGTATAACACCGGTGGTAACAAAAATCGACGGAGGAAAAAATCTGCAGGCTGAATTTATTAATTCAACCGGAAAAATTGTTGACGATTAAAGATCACTATTGCGTCACATAACGATGAAGATTGTTGATTGATTGCTTCAATTTCACAGTAGATTCTTGATCACCTCCCATCTCTATGAATCTAGCACCAGTTTTACGATCACTTGAAATCACTAATACTCCATTGGATTCGAAAGCAAACAACGTGGCCTTCACTGTATCCATTGAGAGAAACTCCCCTGCATACAACAACATACATGCTAGTCAACATTTTTTATTATTGTCATTTGGTCTGCGTTGATATCAATAAGCATACCATACGCATCGATGGCACAAGTTTCGGTCAGTTTGTTCAAGACAGCTTTTTGAAATTTTCGCTTGTCGACTTGCTTGATTCCATCCAGACCTACTGCAACATCTTCTAACTGTTTGCCAATAAGAGCATAGATTTCAAGAGACGGCACAAGAAGACTTTTTAGGAACCTCAGGCGATTGATATTCTCTTCTGAACTGCAGATTTTATACTCATAAGGTGTAAAGAAGTAATCCCCTGTTGAATCTGTTGCTTGACGGTTGCTTGATGTAACAGCAGTCTCTGTATCTGGAAAGTAATCTTCCTCTATTTCTGTTTCGTAAAATCTACGATTACGCCGTACAGTCTCATCCTAGACAATAGACAACAAAAAACATGTAAATTGAAACCTTTGACTTCACTCATCTAAATCTAAAAATACCATTAAAAATTGAAGGACACAATCGTCATTCAATGTTTCAAATGCCCTCCTAATCGCTGAGAGTCCTAAAAGGCAGGGTGAGTGGAGGAAAAGTTCCGTCGCAAGAGAACGATAGATTATTGAACAGTGATAGGCTAAGTCTTCGTCCTTTACACGAACATCGAAATCGAATCCTCGGGATACATTTAACTGATTTCCAACAAGTGCATAGGCAGCAACAGCTAAGACACAACAAAATGGATTGTCATAATCTTACATTAGTTCCAACCTACCATCCCTTTTCTGCGTTTATTTACCAACTACAGCCTCCATAGCAAATGCTGGCATTATTTGGTTCGCGTAGTACCCCAAACGCAACAAGTTTTCTCGAGAAATAACAGGTGCAACGAACATTTCACAACTTTCTGAACTTTCTAACTGTGCTGATATAGAATCGGGTCCAAGAAGTTGAAGCTAAAAAAGAATTTAAAATTTTTTGTACTGGCAATTCGCAACATAATTTAACGCCGGTAAAACTTACAGCATTAAGTATTGCTGACTGCATGTCTCCAGTAAATCCCAATCCACGTTTACGTTTCTCCATATACTTATTCAGATCTTCTGCTTCCTTCACGAGGTTAGATAAGGTAGTTCCGTGGCGGAATTTCTTTACCAAAAGAAACGCTACAACATGAGTACTCATAATTACTGTAGCACTCGAAGCCGCTGTAGGGGGATTATATGTAACGTTTTGTAATAATACCACATCACCAGTAACTGAGATTGAACCCATTCAGATAATTATACAGACGTACAGTACATCGCATGAAACGCTAGCATGTTAATCTTAGGCAACACAGTACGCACTTCAAATGCCTGGAAGTCAATCATGTCCAGTTCTCCATACAGAGAAGGAATAGAAGCAGTTGACCCAACTTTCGGAAGCCAATTTAATTCTGATGATTCGAAAGTTTTATGGTAAACTTCCGTAGTTTCATCTTCCGACGCTATACAATGGAACTTTTTGTTCTCTTGTATGGATGAAAAAAATTCCTAAACATAAACATATACATTATCGAACTTCGAACTGCAATTGATTGGCGTGAAGTGACAAAGACAGACTTCAATCTAGCGCTAGCAAATACTTACGCGAAGGCCAAATGGCTGTCCAAAACTTATTCTTGAACTCCCTAGCTTCATCTTGGAAAATGACCACAATTTCTTGAGATAGCTCCAGACGCCTAAGGATTTTTCACGTTCGTTTTGGGAAAAGTCAAACCATTCCTCCGAGTCTTCCGGTAAAACATCGTAAGACACGCTAACAGGAACTACATACGCATCTTCAATTCCTCTTGATTCGTATAAGTCATACACAACTTTAAGTAACTCCGCTAGAATTAAGTAACGAAATGAATTATTAGAATGCTCGTGACAGAACACACAGAATAAGAAAATTATCGCATTGCAAATTACTTCCGTAAAGTTCAGTAGAAGGCTTCCCTATTCGCGATTTGTTGCCTTCCATCATTAGCTGCAGGCTGCCTCCTTTTTTTAATACTGTTTTTACGAATGAAGAGATAGTAGCAGTGCGAACCATGTCAATCACAGTTGGATCAGTAATATCCGGAAGTTTAGGTCGAGGGATTCCTCCAGTCAACCATGAGACACAACTAATTAAGTTTCATTCATAACTATCAAAATCATGATTTATGCTTCAAAATAAACAATCCGACAACTATTAACCCACCTATTTTGTGAAGACGATACAGAGTAAGGAACAGGCAGGCCAGCGTGTATTAAAGTCCATCTTAAAATAATGCTGTCCATAAAACTTCTGTGAATTGGCACATAAATGATCGGAAGCGCAGAAGCTTGAGCTCTCAACAGTAACTCAAGTTCTCCTTCGTGAACGCATACAGCATTAAAAACTTTCTTCAAGAGTTTTGCAATAGCATATCCCATGATTCTGAAACAAAAACATAGCTGATTATCAACTAACTAAACAAATCACAAAGAAGCTACTTAGTTTGTTAAATAGCATACCTGACAACATTTTTCAACATCCAACGCCGGAATCTTTGGGAAGATGCAACGTAAAATCTAATTGTTGATCATCATTAAATGTTTATTTATTATAAATAAACAAAAATAATTCAAAATGCATTAATTCTGGCATACCGCATGAAAGTTTTCAAAATCCAAATTGAACCATCAAACCACTGGAAAGGTGAAGAGTCAAATGTCATGCCTTCAGCTGCAGAATCTACGAACTTGGTCCACTTGATAATGTCTTCCGGTGAATGGGTTCCTGACTTTTTGCTCGGATACTGTAATTGATTATTTAATGACATAGAATACACATTTATTGACATTTAATGAGTTACATGTAGGCATTTAAACATTTACTCACGTGAAACAAAGTATCATCCTGCAAAATATCATTCCTGTACACGTGCTTTGTTTGTTCTGCGGACAAACCCCCTTGTTCCCAGAAGTAAGTCAGAAGTGGACATTGACGACTCGCCCACGGAGCATCTGAGTTACTCGTTGGCACATCGAAGAGATTGTGAATTCCCATTGCTTTCAGTTCCTCATCGAACTGGCGCTACAATTAACATAAGATGCAAAACTAGCGTTCATTTTTTCTACAACTAACAGAAGAGCTTCTTCCATAAGAAACAGTAGGCTAACATACCGCGGAATGCGGGAGACAATAGCTGCACGCAGCTGAAATCAACCGATACTCTTTCGTCACCGGAACAAGCGTCTGATGGTACTTGAATTTGCACAAATGCTGAGCAATACTCTGCTCTTGCTACAAACATGACCGAAATTTTAGTATAACTCAAATAGTTTTTTTGAAATACAGACATTAATTACGGATTGCAGACCTTATCAATAATATTTTCCACGATTCCCCGTCTCCTCGGCCCAGTCTGCCAACCTCGACTGAACATATTCTTAGGTAACGTTACTTCCATTGCGAAATTAATCAGAATTCGAAACTCTCATCAGGAAATCAGATAATTTTGAGTTTCCAAAAGAAGTGCATGCAATGGAATAAAGCTCAACTCTGCAAACAATCCGTCTTGTCCAAGCCGATCAGCAGAAGTGAAGTAAAATGTGTGTGTGTAT
>JAQGAD010001694.1:0-17619 GCA_034696625.1 Isotomurus palustris | reverse complement strand
ATAAAAATAATAACAATCTCGTTCAAATATTTCTCTGTGATACGAGAAAACTCGCAGGTCATGCTTTGCTAACTGTACAATAATATACTTTTGATTAGGTCAGCAATCGCTTAACCCTTCGCTTTTATCACGAACTCGTAAATTTCTTAGCTTAAATTCGTGTTTTATAGTTTCAGTAATTGCAGCACTGGCGTCTTTAGAAGGACTTCATGCATTATAGAAGCTACAGTAGAAATTCTGTACTACGAGACTGTCCAATCTTTGAATATTAATTTAACCTTAAGCACGTTATTTGCTCGAAGTGTCTTTGTAAATTCCCCTAACAAATAAAACACGAGTGACGACGATCTTTTAACTAATCCAACAATCATTTGTCAGACATGAACTCATGGCATTTATTGGAGTGACTTGATCCCGAAGAACCTTGTAGTGCAATAAAAGTGTGACAGGTTAAGCATATTCAAGTTGTCTTTTTGACATCAATTGCTCACAAGTATGGTCAGCTTGTTCGCAACATTGCTCTCATTCATTCATCTATTTGTTACTGCATTAATTGTTGACTTTTGAGAAGTAACCCACATGAAAAACTCTGTATGAGTGACACATCTTCCTTCATAAAAAGCCAACATCTCAAGACTTTCATATTATTGCTGTGTCATGTATGAATAGCTTTTTTTGTGTTTAAGTCTGCCTCGAGATTCATACAGCACAGCGAGGAGGAATAAATTTCCTTGTGTATTTTCATTTAAAAAGGCTCATCTTATCTTGAAGATAACTACATGACAGTTTTCTTGGGTATGTGAGGTCACATCACGTCATGAAAGAGATAAACACCAAAAAAGATTCGTTGCACATACATGAATCAAGTTGATCGTTTGGCAGGTTAAAGTACAAATTGGTTTTTTGTATTCAACTGCAGCTCATTTCTATTTTTACAAATAGCAGATTCATAATTTATATCTTCAACAAGACGCTTTCAGTGGGAACAAGAAACATCCTTGTAATTTTAAATTACATACCTGCCAATAAAAATATTGATTTCAATAATTCCATTATTCATAATTTCTCTGTCAATATCGTTTGTACAAATGTCACTGTCTGCTGATCTTCATCTACCGTCTTAACACTTCAAGTCAGTTGGAGTTGATGTCAATCGTCTGCATTTCACTCTCTCTAAGCCTTAACTTGTACACACCGTCTTGGTTCAATAAATTAATCATTCATATCCACTTTGTTTTAATAGCTGAGAAGGCTCCGCACTCTCCACAATGTAAAGAGTAAGTAACTCACCAGGCCTTGAAATGTCAGCGCCTATCGAGAAAGTAATGCTGAAACCGTATCATGATGAAAAGAGTAAAACACAGATCTATCTAAATTTAGAGGTTGTCTCTCATGTTTTATATTACTCGTTCATCCAACCACGACCAAGTTCCTTACAGTCCGTCATTCCAGCTCTCTTCGTTTAATTAATTCTGGGGAAATGGTTAATTAAACCAGGATTGAGATGGAGGAGCCTTTTATTCTCATCTCAACTCCTCGACATTTCCATGTCAAGTCTCTCTCCTCCTAAGGATTCCCAACTACTCTAATACTTTGTACGGTTTCCTGGGATGATAAATTAAAACCAAACTCTCGATGGGATGAAGTATTCTCTGTTTCACTTTCGGGTTGGGTGGAATTATGGGTTGGTCTCGACTCTTGGCTTGACATTCTTTCTTTCCTTCCGTTACAACTTCTTAGGCTCCAACTTCTGTTGGTCTTATTGGTGGTTGTGATGGTGGTGGTGCCAATTCTAATCTAGATAAGGAGTTGAACCCAAGTCTAATAACAAGACTTGGGCTCTTAATTATCTCTGTGTGGTTAGGATGAGAAGAGATCTGATAAGAACAAAACCCACACTGACTTACTTTCCTCCCACCCAACATTATTACACTCGACCCTAAAGTAAATTTTGTAACTATTCTTCCATAACCATTAAAAAGTACCGTAGGTCTAAAAGCACACTTTCCATTAATGGCCCTTCCTTTTATACACTACAACCAAGTCCCTCGCCTATTGCTTTCCTCCTTCACTTAAAGCTTGAGACAGAACTAGGCGGAAACAACGCTAAAACAACAGACGATTTATGTGCAAAGTTGTGAAAGAAATTACACACAAAAACTCGACGTAACTTTCGCCAACTTGGTAAATGGGCGAATCTCTCTTGCAAAGCATGTGTTATGTCATACTGGATAATTAAACATCGTGTACAAAAACCCGCATTCCACTTCCACTTGATTACTTTACATTTTTCAACTGAAATCAGATACAAAGGACAATGCGAATTAATGAGGGTGACATAAAAAACAAAGAAGTGAAATATTACCTAACAAAAATGTGTAACAATTCTTACGCATGTTATGTATCTCTGAATTCTGAATGCATAAGGAGGAAATAAGAAAGTTCCCACTGGTAAACAAAAAGGGGAAAGTTTTTACGATTTTTACGAAAAAACTTTGCTGCTCTACATGGTTCATGATTACATGATTGTGACAGAAAAGTTTTATAGGGTTGTATTATTTATCGCATAGTGAAACGAGAAAGATGTTTGTAATGTGATATTACTCTTCACTACTTTCTCCGTATGAATTTTTACTTGTAGGGCATAAAAACACACCCTTATAGTCCTTAGTCGACGCACATGGCTTGAAAAAATAAAAATGTTATCTAATGCGGGTATTAAACACAGCGCAGTGTTATATGCATTATATAGTATAGTGCTCATAATCAAAATGGAGTTTATTGAGATAACATCATCTTTATGTACCATATGGCCCGTCATTAAAGTAATTACTACCACCATCGTCAGTAAGTCTCAGAGATCTGTTATGCCGATGTGATGTATAAAATGATTACCAACCAGCAGTATTAAAACTGTTTGATTTGAATTATTTTCCCGTGAAACACTAGTAGTGCGTATATTCACAATATATAGATAACAAATAACCAGCTCAGTTAAGATCACTAGCAATAATCAATACACTAACTCACCAACTCTTGTAAGATTCTAAGACTAATGACAATAAAAACATATTATCTTTGTCTTTCATTTAACAGAAAATGTTTTTAGGAATCAACACTATCTTAGACACTGTGTGTATTCCTTTCACTCTCGTCTTAAAACCAAACTTGGTACATTGTCCTTTCATCAAAGATATTATTGTATTCACTGTGAATCAAGTACCCCCTGCAAGGCAACATATGAATAATGAATGAAGAAGACACTCGAGAGTATAAATTCCATCTCATCAACTCCTGACTCTGTAAATCCTTAATTTATTATCTTTCACATCTTTCATTACATTCTCCATTTCTCTACTTACTCCTCGTCATTTCTTAAGCAAAGTTAATTCACATTCCTAACTGAAGTTTACGTCATCACAGAACGAAACTTGTATTCATTCATATTACCAAGAAACCACTGCACGCGAGTACACTGAAGAAAGCAATGCTTACATTTTAAGACTGTTCGCATCTTTAAACATGAAATCTAGCTGTGTTAGAGGATGTAGGGCAATAGAAGTCCCTCTTTCATCAGGGATATCTGCAGACACGATTTGGAAGTTAAAAATCAGCCATTAATGTACTCACACAACATGGAGCTAAAGCTAAAAATCAATAACGTGTCCCTTTTTCTGTCCCTTCATTGAAAAACCGTATGCTACTACAGCGTAGAACCAAGGAGAATGCCCTGAAGTGCTACACTAACAATCAGTTTAAATGACACACAGATGACGATTTCCATCTCATTTCCAACTTATTGTTATACACATCACCAAAATTGATTCTTTCAATTATTATGCTTTCACATGAAGCATTTAACACGAGGCATTTGCTCGTTATTCTTTCCAAATGAACATCATCCGGAAACGAAGCCCTCGGCTAAGCAGGGGAGAATAAATTACATGATGATTGGTCCTGGACCTTGCGCTAATTAATTCTCATTGTGGAATCCACGACCCAACGAAACGGGGAGTCATTTAATCGATGAAAAGACTCACTCGTGTCCTACGCACTTAAAACACAATGATGTCAAATGCACACACATATTCTGTAAATTATCGAACATGTATAGAATTTCATGGAACAGTTGACACT
Organism: Isotomurus palustris; assembly: GCA_034696625.1. Taxonomy (NCBI): domain Eukaryota; kingdom Metazoa; phylum Arthropoda; class Collembola; order Entomobryomorpha; family Isotomidae; genus Isotomurus; species Isotomurus palustris. The sequence goes on along the minus strand of JAQGAD010001694.1, from coordinate 13,482 downwards.
GCAAGCATCACAATCATAAATGGGCACACCCTGCCGTGCACATGTCAGTTCCTCAAGACCTCCACAAATTTATTATACGAGTGCATTTGCTATGAAATTCCATCCTTTTATGATGATCGCTTTATCAATTGAATATGCATCCAGGTGCAAGTTTCCCCAGAATCTAAAATAAATATTTAGTTTCCCATCTAAAATACTAAAATCTATCCAAGTATAAATCTGTAATGACTGGATTTCTAGAGTCTAGGACGGTTGTTCCGATAGTAAAGAATTAAAATCTAATCGGACTATGCACACAATGCCGTCGTTAATACATAAAGCAGTAAAAAGGAAACACTCCAATATATTCATTACAGTTACCCTTTGCCACAAAATGAGTCAATAGGACTTTTTGTTTTTTTTCCAAACCGAAATCCTTTTAACAATTTAACCCTTTTCTTTTGTCCACATTGATGATATTGCATCTATGGTGCATCTCATAGTGTAGACAAACAAGAGTTGGTGGTGCATTTGTGCATCATCCATTTCTGCAGGGGCGACAGACCTCAAAGACAAGTCCCAAAGTGGTGGATCAAAGTCTCTTTACCGACCGAAACTTCGAGGAGAAAAAGTTTCCCCTTGGACTATTTACTCACTGTTGGTCTGTCAGGAATCCTTAGGTAAACAGAAGATGATCACAAGCGCATTTTTCATGTTCAATCCAAATGATTTTCAAATAGCTGGAGGAAAACGTATCTTCGTGGAGAACGCCGGAATAATAAAAATAATGTTTTGCAAGAGGGTTTTTCCAAGGAAGAATCCAGACCATGTTGGAAGTTGGAAGTTTTTGGAAGTTTCCACGCATAGGAAACCTCATGCCACAAAGTGTAAATAGCCATTTGAATGATTCCCTTTCACTTATCATCATCATTGGCCCATTCCCTCGTGGTTATTGTAACAAATAGGAAATGACAGAGTAGGATTTTTATTTTCCACTTCCTCTGAATATTTTACCAAAGAAGGTGCGCTACACGTACATCTGCTTTCCTTCCTCAATGCAGCGAGATGCATTAACTTGTCAGCAAAGTGTTTTATACTCCATATATGCAACTCCAAAGAGAACTCACCAAAAGCTTAACGAGTGTTAATCCTCTTGGGATTTATAAAAGTGAGAAACATACGCTTTGGCACACTAGGCTACACACTACACTATGACACTTCTAAACTTAATGCATGGATGGTGAATTCTTATGTCATAAAAATAATATCTTGTGTACATATTGCTAATGTGCTTTATTTACGGGCGTATGCACTTCCTCATAAGTATTTCGACACTTCGTTTAAATCGATCGGCATTTTTGGACGCTAAATGGATCTCGTAAAAACCGACACTTTTTCTACTCCCACAGGGATTGCTCCGTATTCATCCAGTCGTCTCGCTGTCGTGTGGCTTTCATTTCTGAAAGACTTGCTCTGCTGCTACTGAAGCTTAGGATTAAAATCCTCCAAAGGAATGGCACATGCCATCAGCATGATGATGTACAACTTGAAAGGAACTTTATGATCCTATTCGAAACTACCAACCAGTAGCAAAAGTGCTACACAAGTCACCAGTCTTTCACTCTGTCACACTGCGCACTGCAGATCACCAAAAGACACCAACTGGAGTCACGAAGATCCTCCGTTGGGTAATTAGTAGCGAATTGAGAATAGGATTTGATTCTGTGACAGGTTTCTTGATTCTTTCACGAATCGAAATTCTCTTCCCATTCTTTACGGTTTCTTTCACAGGCAACTTTCATTCCTCCCATTCTGTTCAAGTTTTAGTACAACTTCATCATTAACTCTCTCCGTGTCTCTTTACACTCCTGAAACTTAGAACAAGGTGAAATTACTCAACCATTTTAACGAGGTAAAGTAGCTGACTCACTGTATTCTACATAAGTTGAGAATCTGATCTTTACTTTCATATTCACCTTTCCCTACTGTACAAGACTAATTAGATGATACACATACATAGGCTTCCAATCATTCTCTTTTGTGCATCTCTGCGGTATGTTCACATATAACTTGATCAAATTCTGTTAAACTTGCACTTTGACATGAGAAACATGTTATGGATGCTCTCATGATGATTCCACCTCTCCAACTTTCCCCTTCTTTCTCTTCCCCTGCGATAATGGTGATGATGACAAGATGAGAATGATTTTGATGATGCGATCATGATATTTCACTTTCTCTCCCAAACTTTTGTATCCTTTGATTCCGCCTGCTTTTCTATTATTCACGAGTTACTCAACAACTCAACAATGCAAACGATACAAAGTAGAAAGTATGAAGTGCAAGTTGAGCCGGGTTTGATGCATTACGCTCAATTATTGAGAATTCATTATGATGATGAGGGAGAAAGTAAAAGTCTCCCTGTGCGTTCCTATTTTTCCTTCCCCTGCCTGCCTATGCCAATTTCCCCTCGTCATGAAGTAATTGTGAATCTGTGGGAGAGTGCGTTCTCCCCACAAACTGGTATATTTTTTCCATGGCCTTAAGTCAGAGAATAACACTTCGACCAGCTCTCCGAATCCTGTGTGAGTCACAATGAACCTTCTCAAGCGTGATTGCCAGTGGTAATGAACAGATTAGTTGGTAAGTAGAGTACAAAACACTAAATGAGATTAAATGAAAATGGAATTACACTTTTATCACAAAGAATTCAGACATGTTTGTGTGGACTCGATTGATTTGTTTTACAAGTATAAAACCCCCTCTAATTAAGGAGATGCAGCTTAATGATGTGTTTGTCCAGCTTGGTTGGTGGGTCGGTGGTCTGTTTGTCCTATCGAAGTTCCACATGAGTGGAATGTGTCAGGTCAAAGTTACAAGTTTATCAACGAGTGAATGTGTCGTATCTGAAGTTTGTGACTGCGTGTCTCCATTTGAAGATTCATTTCTCGTGTTACAGAACGCGTTAATTAGACGTTTCAGACGTGTCTCAAATTTCTAATTGGACTTTTACAACAAGACACGACAACTTTACACTTCTTCACGAGGAGAGAGATAGACTGCGGATAGGGGACAAGTTTTCTTGAGACACAGTTTGACTTAAAATGACAATAAGACAGAGAATCGCTCCACTGAGTCTCTTGATTGTAATTAACGAATGTCACATTTAACAATCTCTCTTTCTCTCTCTGCTGACTGAGATATCATTTACTTCTCGAAAGTTGTAGTAATTCGTTTTTCCCATCTCTCCTTTAGTTGTTAGTGGTAGTTTAATAGTTTAGAGCTGTAAAGTAAAGAAAGCAACAGTGCAAGACTTCCTTGTGCACACAAACAACCTAAAATACATCTTCGTCTATTTTGTAACTCGAAGAAATTAAACTTTTCCCATCCAATGGAACTTAAATGGAAAGATTGCTGCGTAAAGTTTCAGTCTCCTCCTTTGTCATGTCTCCAGATAATATGCAAATATTTATCTTTCTTAACTTGTTCCTAACAATTTCCCATATGCTACCACCAACCAGGAGTGTTAAGCTTGCATCTTATTTCCGCATTCCTTGCAAACTTCTTGCAGTTAAAGTGCAGAATAGTAGAGATTCCGATAAGTCGTGCGAAAAAGAATAGACCCTTTCACATCTCAGGAATCTCTTAACTCTAAACGTACAATGAATCCGTCACATTCTCTTTCTACGCATAAACTGAACGAGTCAGCTTGTTCTTCAGAGTTTTCTGTCTTCTCTCTTCTTTAGAGATTTCATTGAGTTTAAGCAGAGAAGCTTATTCGTTCGTAAGTCTGTGCTCATCATGTTATTCTACGTTAGTCTGAAACTGCTCCACTCAATTACTGTTTTGGAAGCCAAGATTTCTCATTAAAATTCTCAAGTGTATGAAAATGACAGCTATTTCCAAGAATCTCAGCCAACTACACATAGGCTGCCATAAAAAACTGATTCGCCAACAGATATAACTTCTGTTCAGCAATAACTGTAGAGATTCTGGTGGTTCTGGAGTTGCTGAGAAGACGAGGAATGAGAGAAACTGTCTCATTCTGAAATGATTATTGCGATTGTGGTTCATGAGAATGACATGGCTAGTTGAAAGTGGAAGTATTCTGATGTGGAACCTTTTGGAACCCCCATTGTCTCTACACAAGTAAAGTTTAGAGTCGCTTCTACTAACTCCAAAACTACTTCTTCCAGGTCATGGGAAGTTGAAGAATAATAAATTGAAATGCATAGTGAGTACTTGAATGTACGGAACTATCTCTCTACGTGCACTTGGAGGCTCCACTTTCCACGCACACACATGGATTGAATAAGATCTACAGAAATGCTCAGACTCCCTTTTAAAGTGAACATGTGAACATTCTCAACTTTTCCAGAAGGGCAAGCAGATTGAGGGGACGAATGAAGACCACTTTTACACAGTAGAATGACTTTTTATGGATTTTGTTTTCTCCCTTCCTTTTCCCGGTTCGCATACTTGTCACGACGAACACACTACTTGTCTACTTGTTCCTCTTCTTCACCCTTCTGGAATTCATTTCATAATCCATCCATATAATCCCCCAAAATTAAAAAACAAGAGAGCAATAATACACATAAGCCCTACAAGTACATGATGTGGGGATCAAATGACACTCTCTTTTAGTCTCATCTCATCAACGCCTCTTCTTCTTCTTCTTCTTCCTCCTGTCACAACGGATGGAGTGGAATCGCAATGAACCGTTTCACGGGTTAGAAAATAAAAGTCAACTCAATATTCTAACCTTATGAAAGAACCCATCTATTTACCCATCACCCATCACATCGACTTTTAGTGGCAAGAAAAATTACTAACCTTTTCTGTGCGTACAGAATGACAATATCATATCAAGACATTCCTCTTTCGTATTATTATACTCACGCTTCTTCATTCTTTACCCCCATTTAAGTGAATTATAGTAAAAACGTCCCATCTAAAGACATTCTATTTGCATTTCCACGCAAAGTAATAAAATTCTAGGAGATTGTATAATACAGTTCCCTCAGAATCGAGAAGTGTATGTTCTTTCTCCATCAAAAGAAACTGCTGATGAATGGGATATGAATGCTCAATTTATTAATAATTTGTGTGACATTTACATTCACTCTGCTCTTTGTCCCATCATTTTCCAATTTTATGTGAATCAATACAGCAATAAAGAAGCGATAATTGGCAAAAAAATCATTCTCCCATATGGCCTAACAAAATTTACCACCCTCAAGCGTGTGTAATAATTCATCACAGAAAGATAAACGTGTGTTTCATCAACGTCCGCTTTTTCAATTACGAAAAGAAGGAGGAGATCACCACGAGTTCTTTGATGTTGATGAGTTCGCTGATTAAACTCCGACTTGTGCAGTAGTAAAAGTGTTGGGAGTGTTGAATGTTGGATCGAAATCAACTTTGTACACTTCCTAGTGAAAGTACGCACTGTCTCTTTTTACAAAGTAAGTTGTGGAAACTCTTAAAACCTCCTAAAACACAGGGAGAAAGAGAGCAGAAAGTAGAGAAGCGATGAAATCATGAAGCTGATGGAAGAAGCATGCAACTCTTTCTTTTCTCTCACTTCTTGTGTGCCAACGGGGAATTAATTAAGTTTTCTAATCATGTCCATCTTCAATCGAAAGAGCACAGGCCTTTTACTACACCCACACAAGTCTTTAATACTCTCTCACAAGATTTAATCATGCAGAGTATTGCACAGCCTTCCTTTCTTTCCCTTCAACTTAAGATCTGCTTTCATTTCCTCTCATGCTTAGTCCCACAAAAATCAAATTGTCCACTTCAATTCATCGACTGCCTTCAACATTTCACTTACATCCCCTCTTCGGAATGTAGCAGCAGCATTTGTCCTCAATGGACATTCCTTAATATGCCAACGCCAACAGCCAGCACGGATCTGTTCTGCCTGATGTTATTGTATAAGAACGAAAGATTCCCAGACTCATGATCAATTCCCCCAGAATCCTGTACGTCAAGTTTCACTTTACTATTACTAAGAGGACCGCGATAGCATCTGAAGGAAATATACACTATTCCGCCACAATAGTCAATCACAATCTCGTAAAACACGACAATAATGCTGAGGAGGAAGAAAAAATTCCTTTAGAAAAGCGTAAAAAACGCTCTCGTTTAATAAGACAAAAGAAGGGGAGAGCGAAATTGTGTAGAGCAAAGCACCTTTTTCATCTCCAATAAAGATAAGAAAGAGGCAGGCCATATGAGACGGATGAGTACGTGAAAGGAAGAAGAATTACATGTAATTTACAACGTATCTTACAAAGATCACATGTCACAATAGTTGGAGGAGGTACACAAATGCTAACACGAGACTCTAGACACGAGGTTCCTTTCTGTTGCACTCTCCAGGAAGCTTATGAAACACGAAGCAGAAGTGTCAATGAATTTGAAAGTCCAGGACAACCCACACCACCGCCCTATCTCGAAAGATATTCTTCGGATAAGTCGTGTGTGGAAGATCCCCAGTGGCTATCAAAAAGCTTGAATTGCTTATCTTTTGAAGTAAAATATTGCTAGGGCCTTCATCTCCTGTCGCTGCTACTGTTAGTGAAAGAAGCTTTGCGATGATATTGTAACATTGACCATCACCAGCAGCAGCAGCAGCAGGAGTAAGTTTGATCCCAACCCAACCGAAAGATATAAATCTTGGTGGAACATTATGATACTATCGTGTGATATATTACTCGATTACATCACTATTACAAGCCTCTCGGTGGTTGTGTGTGTGTGTGTAGTAATATGGCTATGAGTGCCACATAAGGTCCCTACAGATTTTTGACGGACCGAAGGGTGTCCTAAAATGGAACCTCTACGCACTTGTGTGTGTGCGAGAAATATTAAGGCAGGGTGTCTCGTTACAAACATCCAACAACCCTATCCGGAATTACAGAAACAGGGTGTTATTTACAACATGAGTGAGTTAAACCAGGAAGAATATCAGGCCACACATTATTACACGTTACCCCACAACTATGAAATTGTGAATCCTGTCTCTGTGTGTGCAGTTATGTAATAATATTTCTCCATATAAAAGAGAATGAAAGTGAGTAGTCTCGCCATACTGCTATCATTCTCCGTACTTTTACTGGGAGAAACAACTCTGAAATAAAAGTAGAGAAGTGACACAAGTATCTCAAAGGAGGGTATTTATGACCCTTCCTCATAACCCTGGGACCTTAGTCGTAGTAACTCTCCGGCTTTACTATACTACGTAGCTCGTATCTTATAGTCCTAAAGCCTTTATATTCTCGTATGCATTGGCTTCAAAATCCATTCCACGCACGGAGAAATACGGTTTATTATTATGGAAAGTAGAGCACCACTGTAAAAACATTTTACGTGAGTTGGTTCACTATTTCACAGTGGAACGTGGGACGACACAGTCACAAAGTATATTTAAATTTTTATGAACGAATATGGAATGAATTTGGAATTTGGATAACAAAGCCTGAGATCAATATGTCTTAAAATCTCGTCATAACTAATTCCTGTGTCAACCACGGAAATATTTATTATTTACTGCAAGATCTAAATCAAAATGTCACTGAGAATTAGTCCTTTTCATACAAGACTATCTGGTTGAGCAAACAAAATCCTCCAGTGATTCTATTGAAAGTGCTCGTGTGCCACACTCTAAAACTAAATTCAGCTTCTCTTGTGCTTGCGAGATTCAATTTATTCCCTTTTATCTGTCACCCTACCTTCTCTCAGCTGAAAAGTATGAAGTGTAAAAAATCCTCTTTCATTTCTACACTCGAAAAGGTCGCGAGTTCGAATTGGAGTTTAGATTTTGGATGCAGTTGGAATGCTTTGAGTTATATATGTATACAGGTATGCATGATGGTGGTGATGATGATGATGCCTCCATTCTTTGTGTATACGTGTCCTTTCATTCAACAAAAGGTGCATGTGAGTTTTCATTAACGAGTAAAAATATTGCTCCTTGCATCCACGTAACTCGAGATTGTGGAGCCATTCAAATGATTCATATCACACTGCGAGGCAACACTGCCAGGTGCAAAATTACACGCAATAATTCAGCATCGTCTATTCGAATAAAAAAGGTCGGGTCCATCTGAGATCTCCTCTGACGGAGGGAAATGTATTATTTTATTCGCTAGGAATTCCTGCACACAAAAACTTACCCTCTAACAAACTCACCCTATCTAAATTAATTCTTAAATCTCAATTCATACAACACAGAGAAGTACTGCGAGTGCGAGTACCAGAATCTTTGTGAAATTCGACCACAGATAGACTGGCAAAAGTGAGAAGCATACTCCTGGTTCAATGCCAAGCAGCTGTCTGTCAAAACTAGCAACTTATTAGCATTTCTATACCGAATGGATAGATTGAAACATTCTTTCTCGACCTTTTCGGTATTTGAACCCTCTCCATTTGTACTCGACGGAGTACAAAGTAAAGCACAAATTGTATATAGCTTACAGTAATTACACAGACATAGGATAGCGCTTTAGAATATAAACTCACTGAATCTTACAGATGCTCGACAAGTACGATAAAAGTTAAATGAACATGTAGTTAATGTGGTACAAGTAAAGTTTTACTAGAATGCCCACTGGGTCTAACAATTTCGTGATGTTCTTGGGAGAAGCCGAACTTTACCATAATTGTTATCAAAATAAAGTTAGACACGTAATAGTCCTAATAATCCTCCTGTCTGTGAGAACAAATTGCCTTGAGGAGTTGAAAAAGTAAATTAGAACAGGAAATTCACGGATGAAGAGTATGAAATTCAGTGAAAAGGAAATATTTTTATGAAAAACATGTTCTACTCATCATCTCTTGAATCCAACAAAGCTTTCAGTATTGCTGGCCTGGCCTTGTCTCCTTCATCAGAGAGCTTTTTGCTCCGTTTCATCTGAGCAACCTGGATCATCGTTCTAAATATCAATCTCCTTAATAGAGAGAGAAGAGAAGTTCACATATTCCCAGCCTGAGGAAAAACGCACAGCAAGGGAAATGCAACAGAAGGAAAGCAATATTTTGATAGTGAAGTGAATAAATGAGTGACAGAGGAGGACTCATCTATCATTACGCTTCTTCCTCTTTCCACTCAACCTTTTAGACAAACCACAATTGGGTATGAAATTGTGAGATGTTCTAAAAGACAAGAAACCCATATCAGGATGTTTCAATCTTATCCTTATCATTTTACACATATGCGGGCTACCGGTAAGGACATCACATTACCTTAAAGGTCTTCCTACCTATCTTCTTCATTCTTGATACAAAAAATTCTTTACATCTACTTTTTCCTCGTCTTACACATCTTACACCGACTTAATACAGCTTAAGTAGACTTGCCCTGCTAGAGCTTTAAACTGGATCAAAACCTTCAAAATGATTCTCAAATTCCTACGCATCACAACCACCTATATAAATAATACTTTAAGCTTCTGCCATCCACTGTATACTTTTTGTCCATCATCTTTGGTCTTTCAACAACGCAGCATATCAGCCTTCTGTATGGAAACTTGTCTCTATTTCTAGTATTTCATTTGATATGGAAATCCGATTCGGATTCAAGCACACACGTGTCATTTATTTTCATCTGCAGGGCTCTTGAGGATTCTCAACATGTTACACACATACACTCACACAAATATATTATTTTGAGAAATGCGACCACCCAACAAAGCTATACATTAAAGAACTGCTCCACAACGATGTCACGCTCAGTTTGTAGATTCGAGAACACATTTGTATTAAGTCTAGAATTGTAAAATAGGATGATGACGGTGGTACGTGAATGAATTTACTTCTGGTTAGTGGAAACCGCAGAAGAGGAACTTGATCCATTTACTGTTCTAATCTCCAATGCTAATTATATCATGCGAGTGAAATTCACATAGATTAGCCTTTTCACTTGATATTGGGAAGACTCATCTGCAACAGCTATTTTAACCAGAAACACTCATGCGGAATCGTAATGGTTTGGGTGATTATTCGCAACGCTTCTTATTTTCCTGTACAGGAATATACAACAGACGGGTGGACTATATAAAGCTAATGTTACGTGCTTTAGAATCTAGAAGAGTTGAATCTTGTTATGAATGTATCCTCCACCTAAGTGCTCGGATCTGTTTCATCCACTAGACTGGAGTAATTCTCTTAGAAACTTGAAGTACGCAATTGATTATGGAGATGACTTGTTAAAATCTCCCTAGTTGGTTATTACACGAGTACTTAAATCGAAACCATTTTCAAAGCGTCTTGTAAACTCATCGTGAATTCTGTTAACATGTACACACACACAATCCATTCATAACGACACTCAAGTATTCGTGTTGCTCTCACAGCTGCTGTTCCTCAATGGGGGCATTTTATACTTTGTAGTTTGTACTGAGGGCTTTTAGCTTGATGCTTTCATCCCCTAGCCAGAAATTGATGATAACCGTGAGCTAATTGTAAATAAATGAAACACTCAAGAAAAGACTCGAGCTTTTCGCAATCATGCATCTTACATAAAGTTTACATTTTCATCGCAAAAAATAAATATTATCCTATGCTCTCTTTTCAACCACACGTGCAAGAGCTTCGACCAAGGAATAAAAAACTCGAAACAGCTTCTCGCTAAGTTCTCAACAATGTCAGCACTTAAAATACATAAAAATTTTCGCATGGAGCCCACAAAGAGGTCAGGAGAAGATGGTCAGAATTCTCTTATTTTTGCAGATGTCTATGCAACCTACAATCTACAAATAATCTAAGAGCCCTAAGAACTCCTCTTGAGTTTAGAGAAACAAAGTTTATCGATCATTCATGAAGCATTTTCCCTTCCGTCTGTGAAACCTCTGAAAGTCTCAAGTCTCTAAATTATTCCGTACCTCATGTAAAGAGTGTCGAATCACCAGGACTGCTTTGTAATTTAATTTGCCATGTGTTACAACATTTCTAGTTAAACTTTTGTAGTTTCAGAAGCAGAGTAAAATACCCCAAAATTCCAACACTACAAAGTAATACTATAACAAACACACACCACAGTTTAAGTCTCTCCTAGTTAGAGTCATGACATGAGAGAGGAAAGATGTAGCATTCAAACGCACACACACACACTCTTCTTGTGTTGATGTACATGCTCGGGAATTGGAATTCACCAGGAGAGAAAACACATCTCATTTTACATCAAAATAGAACTCAAACAACACTTTGAGGAATACAATTTCACTCTTCTCCAAGTCCAAATCTTCTTCTTTCTCCCCTACGCCTACGAGAAACTCCGAATTCGATTCAAAGTGCCCCTTCTCCCAATCTTCCTTGCGAGCATTATCCCTGCGGAAGAACATGTTTACTCTAATGATCCATTCTCAAGAGACCTTCCGTACATTTCTATGTCCAAATTAAAGACTCAATACAGAAGATATCCACCCAACAAACCTCTCAATTGTCTAACCCCCTACGAACAGAATAGAAACGTGCTCTTTCAATCTTCTAATTCTGTGTTTCATTCCACAGAATTATTTCCCAATGTGCATACAATGAACTTCTTCGGAGATCATCTTCTGAATATTGAGTGTCCGACAACCACGAGGAATTACACAGAGGATTCTCCTAATGACCATATATAAAGATAACCTCTCTGGCCTTCTTGCATGAGAAGAGACAATAGAGAAAAATGCATTTGGTCATGGACAGTAATGATCTTCCTGAGGAGATTCACTCCTTCCAGTGCAGATCTCGAATTAAATTGATGAGACTTCTCTTCCTTCCGGAGGATGAAATGGAAATCACTCGTGTTTGCATCCAAACCACATCCATTTGAGCCCCTTCTGTTCATCTGTCTCTCTACTTTCTACCACTACTGCTTCAGTTGCTGTCCATCTAATAATGTCCAATACAATTGTGTATGGATGGATGACTCGTAAAGATAGATGTGAAGCACTCACACTCTTCAACAACAGCAGGGGATGCACATCTCATCCTTTATTCATGAATTAAATGAGAGGGTGAGGAAAGAATAGAACGAATACTGTTAACCTTTGACATTCATTCTGTAATGAATTCTTTATGGAGGATGCAACGTTAAAGATTTCAAGCTGACAGAACGAGAGATCAAAATTATGACAATTATCACGAGCAGAACACAACGCAGGGCCTGTTGGACCTGCTGGTCTTCTTGTTATCTCTTTGAAACACACCCATTTATATAGGGAAGTATTTTTATTGATCGACTAGAATTGTTCTTGATAGAGTCCGATTTAATTAAGAACATTGCATGCATGCAGATGGGTGATGTGACTTACATAACAATAATTGAAATGTCCAGAGGGGTGAATTTATTGTTTTTTCAGAATTGATCGTGACACACTTTATACCTACGCTTTATACGAGAGAGCAATAGAGATTGGTTGGACGAGGTTAGGTCCAACTTGTTTGAGGTATTAGAATAATGATGAGCTTTATCTTCATGATTAATGACCATAACTAGCGCCTTTTGTTCACCAGAAGGGTGAAAAATGGTAAATTGAAAGTCATGAAGCGATCTAAATGCCTACGACTTCACACCATGAGGGCATTATCTAACAAAACAATTAGAGTCATATCCTGATGGGTTAAAGATTGTAATGAAAGTCGCTTATTTATTGAGCAAGAACTCCTAAAACGTGTTCACTGCTGGGAACACTGGGAAGCCAATTCAAGTGGTTTGTTGAGATGTTGAGAATGACCATCCCAATAATGATTATAAGGGATTGCCTTAAACCCAATCAAGCTTAACTTTATGCGAATATTAATCCAAGTGGTTTAGTTGACCTTCATAACAATAACCAGATCATAAAGGTCGTTTAAAGTTTTAACTTCACATTTAAGGAGAAGACGGGAAAATAAATTTCCCAAAAAGAAAAAAGTTCGGTCATTAAAAAGTCTTGAGCTTTTAGCATTATAGTTTATTTCAGTCCATTAAATGCTGTCTCTTTAAAAAGGATAAATCAACTAAGATTGTTACTGTGTACGCAGACCTGTGACAAGTGACGGATGACCACAGATGGATTGCTTTGCCAGGCGTCATTTGCATTTTCTGCATTTTATTACACAACTCTTTAGCACCGCACACAATTGACTTTTATCTGCACTCACACTAGGCTAATTTGAATATCAGCAACAGAATCGAAGACGCGTCTGTAGCCTGAAGTCTGCAGGGTGTCGTAGTTATTGTCACCAAAACCTGCTTTTTAATGGATGGGACATTTGCAAAGTGCCTTGACGCGTTGGATACTTCCATACTGTGCAATCAAGCGCCGGGAACATGACACGATTTTTCAATTTCTGATAAAAATCTTGTCTCTTTGTAATCGAGAGGTCCTTGCAATTCTTGTGTGTCTATATGAATTCGCAAGCTATGTAATAACGTCCGAGCAGAAAATACTTTTCTTGGACAGCGATTGGCCAAAAGTTCGTATAAAGAGAATTCTTTCAATCAGTAGTAATAAAGCTTCTATT
>JAQGAD010001693.1:0-17629 GCA_034696625.1 Isotomurus palustris | reverse complement strand
TGAATAACAACTCAACACGAATATGCCCGGTTCCTTCGCAAAATCACGTTAACTCTGAATGAGGAAAAAGGTTTTCGCAAAAAGGAACTGAACGAGACTTGTTCCCGTATAAATGTGTTGATGTTGACTTTTTGGCAAACAAAACTGCACGAATGAGTAAAATGAGCAAAACTGTATGAACGAGCCAACTGCTGTGGCTGTGAGTGTGAGTATATATATCAATCCACAATGAATGTGAAGATTGGGCAAAAAAGCTTCGTATTTATGTGCATGAAGTGAGTTGGTGTGTTGTTATCGAGTCAAGTGAAGAGTTGCCTCTGAACTGGAAAGTTGCGAATATCATATACGCGAACACTAACTAACAAGTCTACGCGAAGGATGTATACTTGACTTAGGTATAGCCCTAAGCAAATTCACCTACCTACAACTCAATACGCGTTATCGTACAGCCACCAATGATGGGATACCTAAAATAAGTCGATGTAACAGCAACTTTATTATTATTACCTCATCCTCACTTTCCTTTACACATATTCTACTTTATAGAAGAACTTCTCAAATTCTTAAGATTACGATAGTCTCCTAAATCTTGTAGCAAGCAATAAAAACAACTCATCATCAGTTGCTCTTCCATGACTTCCATCTGCGTCCATATGGAAATCCGGTCTCATATACGCATCTACTAAAACCTAAACTAGATGTGTAGATCCACCCAAGTTCAAGTCTTCACAGAGGGTCTAAGAAAGGATACTATTGCAAAACCCAAGATGATCGAGTGGTGGTGGAATGGAGGAGATAAAAAGTTGTGTTTGCAAGAGGCAGTGTCCTCAACTCCTTCAACAAGTGATGAGAAGTTTATGGTAAAGGCAACTGAATGTCATTGAAAGTTGTTGCTAGCTGGTGGAGTGTCCAGATGCAAGATATAATCTGCACAGGTATTCTTTGCAATGTCAATGATGATGAAGTTAATGGCCCCTAAAACAAACACTCTCTGCAACTTCATCTCTTGCTCATAATGCTTATCCTATCATTATCTACCATCAGCTAAATGCCCAGCGACCAAACTTCTATCTTTCCCCGCTCAGCCTGAGCTTAATTGCCCATTAAATAACCGTTTATATCAATTGATTCCGCCATAAACTCACATCTAACAAATTGCTTGCACACTAAAAGATTAAAATAACATGCATGCTACCACTTGACCATTGCTCGTGTATTATGCATATGCAACTCTGCGCCCTTTGCACTGTCCTTTCAAACTCTCTCGTATTATCGTCACTGCTTACGATCATTTTTGAGCAAGCAAAAATCATATGAAGCAAAGTTCCACAAAAGTTGTTCTTGTTGCATGAAATATTAATTATTATTGATTGAGATCTGCCCAGGCTATCAAACGAGCCAAAATCAGAGCTGACTTCATCATTTGGATCAAAGTTCTCGTTTCGCCTCCTTCAACTTGTCTTGAACTAGACAAGTTGACGCCATTCGTACACAGATAGATACTGAATATTAATGGGAAAAACTTGACCGATTCAATATTTATTGAACCAACACAGAGTGAGAATGTTATCCGAGTAAATAATCAATGAGCAAGCAGACAATGTAAGGCCAAAAACCTTCGTCAGAAGGTAGAGGAAGGGAAGAGACTCTTGTTTCTCAAGGGGAAAGTAATCACTAATCTCACGCAACTTCGCGAGAATTCTCTTATCGTACGACGATGAAGAGGTTGATAAGGACTTAATATGCTGCTGGTACCGCTGGAATTGAGGTCACAAACCACAACCTATAATTACCCTCTACCTCCTCGATTAAATGTTATTTATTTTTTAACATTATTCAGTCAAACCTACCCTAGTCTAAACTAGATTAACAGTATCATATTTCATTGCTGATCTCATCTCCTGTCAGTCACCATCAAAAAAGCTATTTGCACATAATGTGTGATCTACAACATGAACTACTGAAATGCATGAGTTGTTTCAATTCAAAACTACACCATCATGAATTTTGAAAACAATTCAACCACACACAATAACATATGTATACATTTTTTTTAATTTGATCCATTTCGTTTGACCAGCTGCAGCGTGACTTCATCGATAATAAACAGCCTCCAAAAATGATTTCACTCTTATGCAAATTCATCCTTATGATTGGTGAGCTTCTTAAAGAGAAATATAATATCATTATTAACAGCCTGCATAATAACAAGTAACAACTGCTGCCGAGACAAAAATAAAATCAGAAACACTAATATTACCGATGCCACAAATTGGCTATGTTCACTCGACACTCAACACTCGAGGAACTTTGTATGATTCCTAATATCCCAATTCTCAAATCATTGCGTGCGTTCTGTGTTACCAAAATGCAAAAAGGTTTCTTGGGCTATCGACCTCGCAATTCCTGCCATTATTCCTAAATGCTTACAACAGTACTAAACACAGGCGTTTTGTATTGGTGTATACTGTTGTAAGGAGTTTACGCAAAGAGAAACTCATTTTTGTACTTCTGCAATTCTGCATTATACTTTTATGCCCATCCATCATACTCGGCATTCTCCATACATGTTATGTTACATGTTACTTCATGTAAAAGGCAGACCCTTACCACTGCATCAGTTCACGCATTATACTTACACCTTAGACTATTGCAAACTACTTTGTTGATACAATCGGACGGAGTTAGTTATTATTACAGAACAGTTCCCTCAGGTAGTTCCTAGTTCCTCTCGACTCAATACCATATCAATTAAGTAAGGCAGCAGCCACCTGCACACCACACAATCCACGCCATAACCACAACCTGTTCCCAAATAATCCAACTTGCTCACACATAAATTCCTCCCTTTTTTATGCTCATTCATTTGCATTCATCATTAAACTCTTCCAAATTCGCAAAACTCACAAGTCCCAGACTGCTTGGCGTCCACCTCAACTCCGTTCTAAACTAATTCCAAACCATCACATGCACGGAAAGATTCTTCTTATACACGAGGTGTGTTCAATATAGTTCTTTCTACCAAAAGACACTCACATTCTGCATTCATTGGCGCTTTGGCACTCTCCGAAATGAGTTCAACAAAATACGCGTATTCTCTTACACTGCTCCCCTCATCATCATTAGTCTTAAACTATGACAGACAGAAGAAGGTTTTGAGGGCTCCTCCATGTTGCAGAAACAATTCGAAATGACACCAAATTAGCTAATATCAAACATATGTAAATGGCAAAATCATCCAATTGAGTCCGCAGTTCAATCCCAAATCCCAATCAATGGCTTCTTTGATTTGTTTCTCATAAAAGAACTTGCATAACAACTTTTCTTATGATCAGTAAATGAAGGCATGATGATTGTGTGTGATGCAGTTCAAGCCAATAGCAAATTCTTTACTCAACTGAAAATGAATATATTTCTTTGCTACATGTATATACTAGTTCAAACTAGTTCAGTTTTTTAGTCACATCATCTCATCAACCATCGTGCCATTCGTACCATCAGTTATTTGACTGCCTACTTTCAATCCCAACATCATCATCTCTATCTGAACTGAATACAATGCACAATGGGGAATGGAATTGAAGAGGATGTTGGTAGGTTTCGAATGAACGAAAGGAGCCATGCAGTCTGCCATCCGACCGCACAGTCCTTATCTAAAATCTACTTTAATTCTACGCAGTAGCTCTTCTCTTTATCGCAATTAAAAGCCTGAAAGGTTCTCAATAACACACTGAAGCCATATGCAACAGCCGGCATATTTATGTCCTTATTTAATCCTGAAGTAAATACCATTTTTATTTAAACTCTTCAAATCAACCTTCAAATGAATGCTTTTTTGCTTTCAAAAATTATTATTTTTAGGTCGCACATGTCTCGATTAGACAAAAAATCTGTAACAAGGAAAATGCCAGGCTCGAGAAGACCTGTAATCGTGAAACTAAAACAAGTGCAAACACCACATTTTATCATGCCTGCTTCCATGTGCAAAATCCTGCAATATTGAAGAGAACATCTACGAAGCACACAGCTTGCTGGTGTTCCATTGAATGTCACCTTGAGACAACTTAATGGCCTTTCTTACAACTAAAGTTCTACGACCACACCAATCTGTATTCACACCCGACAACCAACAACTTACTTACACATGCATCTCTGTACATTCTCTATTTTTACTTTTTACTCCCTCGGCACTGACTTTGCTTTTACCGATATTCAATCTCAGTTTACATTTTCATCCATTCGATTTGTATAAGTATAGTTTTGAGAACCGACTATTTAAAGCTGTTAAGATGTCACGAAACGCAAATATTTTAGAATTCCTTAGAAAGAAGCGACTGTTTTCAAATCCTAGAAATACGATTCTTGCTAGTGGTTGAATCCCGTCACTCAATAGAGAAAACATAGTAGTAAAAGGGCGATAGCACGGCTTAACGTCTCATCTAATAAGAATTGTCATAATAATCAAGCAAGCAACCGTCCTACTTGGCACACCCAACGAGTAAATTCGCATGAAAACCTCACCAGAACAATGAATTTCTGTTGGAAACAGAAATATGACGCAAAGCATTGAAAGCAAAAAGCGCACGGGTGAAATGTAATTAGGACTGGGCACAGGTCCATCCCTTCCGCATAACTCTCAAAGGACACTTTCTTCATCTCCTTCTTTCACGGATCTTTCTTTCTAGTCCAGTAACTTGACTTCGGAGGAACTTTCGACCTACTTCAGACTCATTAGCATGGTCCACTAATGACGGTAGATGCCAAGGAACTCAAATGGCATACCGTTTCATCTGTCATCGTAACACTTTGATCAAAACCAAAAACTAGAATAAAACTCGTCACAGTTCCTTCCTTAATGAGGCTCACTAATAGAAAATCTATTTGATCAAAATCCCAAATCGTCAACCCTAATTAAGCAATACAGCAGCTTCCACAACTCTTTCGTACATCCTACTCCGAAAAATCAATGAATCATCATGCGGCCTAATTCGCAACCGAGACAAAATGCACACTTATTGGCTATGCATTCTTGTTTTCTAAAACAAAACATCTACAGTGAATATCTCGGATGAGATTCATTTACAAAAATAAGGATATTTTGCTGAAACCTCAATCGTCAGAAGCTAATAAGGGTGCGCAATTGAAACTCGGACGTCAGAATCAGAAAACAACACGCAGCCATCTCATCTTGAGAGTTTACGGGAGTATTATAACTGGATCAAAAGAATGAGTTGCAGAACCTATCCAGTGTGCAATAGTGTGCATGATACTCTCAAAAACAAGTAAAACAAGAACGAAGAGCTGCAAAAATACGATCATCATGTACAAATGAACAGTTGCTGGTATTGCCAGAGGGAGTACAAAGATCTTCCATCCAACACCGATTGTTCAAGGAAAATGGAAGGAAGCGGGGATTCCCTTTTACATGTCATTCTTACGATCTCACTTGAGATCATCTCTTATTCAACGAACCGTCAGTTCCGTTTGCGTAATTCTCAGAGCAGCGCAATTAATTACTTTTTTCACTTGCAAGACTAACTCACAACACATCGTAGTTTAAAAACTCTTACGTAGAACATTAAATTGAGCATTCCTCACTTTCCTACTTTCCAACTTCCAACAGTAAACATATTGCGACAACAAAATGAGAACCAACTACTTCGAACCTTACAAGCATGATACGATATGATGAACTCTCGCTCTCATCTATAAATAGATCGTTGTGTTCAGACTTTGACACTTCACCAAAAACTTCTTAAGAAGATTCAGAAAAATCATTAAAACTATAATAGAAAGCCAACACGTAGTCTTTTACAAGACCGCACGGCGCCTTTACATGCATCGAATCCAGAAACATTCCACGACCAAAAATTTGCTTTTTAATCATATCCCCCGAGAAAGTTTTTCAATGAGCTAGACAGGCCATGACATCAAAACCAATCTTTCATCGTTTCATCTCCAGGGGACAGTACACCACTCCATGGTGCAAAAACGCTCAGATAGAACAGGAGAGTATTGCAGTGAGTGCGAGGCTTGAGATAAAGTAAATATATCTGTTTCACTTTTTCTCACTTGTCGGGTAGATTAATTATTATGGCTAGAATGGCTACCCAGCAATGTAAGAGCTGATTACACAAGACAGAGACAGAAATAAGCCATAAGTCAAGGACACGGGCTGATCTCTTTCACTGTTTAAACAAGTCTAAAGGTCGATCGGGAAGCAAAATATACCCGCAACAGTTCTGCAAACATGCACGACTTCATCCGGTTGCAAATGATTCTCTCATCGACAGAGGATTTAGAGTCCGTGACAAAAGTAATTAATTACACATGTTAATTTCTTTCAAACTCATTTTTAAATGAATCACTTTCTACTACGAAACATGGCCTTCGTCATCCCGACTGTTTGTCAATAATTAGAGGAATATATCACGCCAATGCATTCTACCTACGCAAATTAAAATCTTAAGTTAGGCATGTGCGAATCGGGTATCAGTCTAAGTACGGAGTTTTTATGTTCTTACTGACTAATTAATACACATCACTATTGACTATCGTTGTGAGCAGGGTAAACTTTTAGAATGATGAAATGATGATTACAGAAAGATAATTCTGTATGCCATAGACAGGAGCCGTAAGTACATAACAAAGTCTGACCTTTCGCCATCTTCGTTTGTTGCAGCACCACCTGCTGCAGCAGCGATTGCAGCCGCCGCAGCGTTTGCTTCAACTAGTGAGTTGACTCCGGCCACAATGACATTAGCTGCCGTTGTGAGGCTCATAGTGGGGGGAGGTTGTTGAGTTGACACAGGAATTTGCTGGACTTGCGAAGTCTGCGGTGTTTGTTGTTGTTGTTGTAGTTGTTGCGGATTCACTTGATTTACAACTTGCTGCTGCTGTTGTTGCTGCTGTTGGTGACTTGGGTCCATCTGTTGATTATGATTCATCACATCCACTCCTCCTTGAGGTACACTTGCAACTTGAACCTACAATTAGCCATGCTCCCGGTGTTATTTGTTCTTCACTTAATAAGTTAAACACACATGTACTTTACAGTTTCAAAATATTTGATGGACTTACCTGACTTACAGGAGGTGGATTCGGGTGCTGAATTATTTGATGAGGCTGCCCCATTGCATTAGAGTAATTGACCTGTGTTTGCTGCTGAGGGTGATAAACTTGCTGTTGCTGAGGAATGGCCATTGGTTGTGGTTGTCCACTTGGTTGAGACTGAGGTGGAACTGCTTGTCCTTGCTGGCTCGACCCCATACCCTGATTATATTATCAAGAAACGATGTTTAACAGAGAGTTAAGTGCATCTGTACATCCATGAATGATATTAAATAATTACAATCTGAGATGACATTGGCTGAGATTGCGAAGTTTGCAGCAACTGAGGTTGGATTGATGTCGGCTGTTGCTGTGGCTGAGGACACTGAGGGGGAAACTGTTGCATTATTCCTTGTGACTGCACCTGTTATTGTCACACGAAAATAATCAGACTGAGATGAAGGAAAATGACATTGACTTTTCCGAGTAACTTGGCATACAATATTCTGAGGCTGTTGCGGTTGATTTGAGTACGTTGCCTGCATCATCGGTTGTTGAGGAATCATAGGTTGTTGTGGTGCTTGCGAGATCATTCCTGGTCCACTCACCATCTGTGGCTGAGATGGCGGACCAGTCGTTTGCCCCATCATATTTCCCATCTGCGTATTCTGGAAGGTCATACATTTAGATTTAAAGGCTTATGTTTAAATATTGAACTCTTTTATGCTTTATTAGTATTTCATTAGACTTTAGCTTTGAATTGAAGATTTGTTTTATCATTTCCGACTAACTGTACCTGCATCATCTGTTGCGGAATTAGCTGAGGCTGAGACTGACTCATTACTGCTTGGGGTGCTTGTTGAGTCTGCGGCTGAGGAGGTTGTTGTGGCTGCTGCTGCACCAAAATCTGTTGATGTGAAGACGCCTGTCCCATCATTTGATGACCTTGCGAAGTCTGCATCATTTGCCCCCCTTGAATCATTTGGTTCTGGTTCAACATTTGAGTAGCAGCCCCTTGGCCTTGACCTTGTTGTGGTAATCCCATGCTTGGTACATTGTGACCTCCTTGTTGGTACATTTGATCTGTAAAGCATAGGTAATTAAGCCCATTGATTAATAATTTCATTGATTCACAATTATCGCATGTATTTCTGCCGGGATGATTTAAATTACTTTGGGGAATCTGCTGTTGAATCTGCTGCATAGGAGGATATTGACTGTAACTCTGTCCTTGAGTTTGCTGTGAAACTTGACCTTGCGGAGGCATTCCAACCAAATTTTGCTGATTACTTGTAGGAGGAAGCCCCACTAAATGGTTCGGTTGTTGCTGTTGCTGAACCACAGTTTGTTGCTGTTGGGACTGTGGGTTCTGAGGATGGAACTGCTGAGATTGACTCGTTTGGGAAGGTTGCTGTTGCTGTTGCTGTTGCTGAGGTTGCTGATTCATAAACGAAGGTTTATTTTGCTGTAGCATGTTGTGACCCAGACTTTGCGCGGTTTGGTGATGATGTTGGGGTGGTCCCTGCTGCTGCTGTTGCTGTGGCTGAGGAGTTGCTCCATTCTGTTGGGTGGGTGCAGATGAAGTTGATCCCATGGCCATTCCTGCTGCCATATGAGCATGGTGAGCTCCATGAGGCAGACTTTGTGCAGGCATATGATGTTGAGTTGGGGGTGGTTGTTGCTGTTGAACGGGCTGAGGAATCATTTGAGGGGGGTGAACCACAGTTTGCTGTTGTTGAGAAGGCTGCTGTGTGTGGCCACTGTGACTAACATTCATTGCTTGAGACTGTGGAGGAGCCTGCTGTGTTTGCGGTGGAATTCCGGTTTGCTGAGATTGCCCTTGAACTAAAATTTTAAAATGACAATTTAAATCGATTTTTAAATTATAAACCAAAGCATATTAAGCATTAACCAGACTTTACTAAATCTACTTACCTTGCATAACTCCAGACGTAGGACAATACTGCTGTTGCTGTTGAGGAGGAGCGTATCCAGGATTCATCGGCTGTTGATTAGGAATCGACCCTTGGGGATTAAAATTAACAACCCCAGAGTTGTCAACCACCACATTCTGGTTCTGACTCTGCGGTGGTGGATTCGTAGCAGTGGAGGACGGTGGAAGTGATGTTGGTATAACATGATTGATTCCTTGCTGTGGATGAGTTTGATATGGTCCTCCTCCGTTCGTCAGTCCACTACTATTCGAAGTGGTACTGGAAGGAGGAGGAGGGTAAGGGTTTACTTCTTGTTGCTGATCTACATAAGATTGTTGTTGAGGAAGCTGCTGCTGAGAAGGAGCAGACAGAATTCCTTGTTGTTGCTCCATCGGTTTTCCTCCCATGTTCACCAAAGACTGAGCTGGTGGTAGAGGTTGTTGTGAAGTCATATTATGCTGATGCTGTTGCTGAGAATTAATAAAATTATTCGAAGCTGTGAGGTCATTCTGATTCGGAACAGGTGTGTGCTGGGGCTGGGATTGCTGTTGCTGATGGGATACATTGATCGCTTGTGATGAAGGAAGCTGTTGCGGTGATCCTTGACCTTGTGTCGATGGATTATTAGCAGTCGAACTCTCCTTATTCGCTCCAGACGATGCAGAATGGTCAAAATAGTCCATGCACACCCAGCGTCCCTTCTTAATAGGCTCGTTACTCACTATCTTTACTACTTTAAATCTGTAATAACAATATTATCATCATGAGTCCAACTTTTCAAATTAGTCCACAATCTTCCCCACAGCCCACAAGAAGACTTGCCAAGCTTCTACATAAAAATACTGAAGAAGGCCTATTCGAAAAAATCCAACAAAAAACCAGCCTTCTCAGTCGGCTTTCAAAACCCCAACAAAATTCAAATCTAACATAATACTCCACAAGACACAAAAAGCAACCCAATTCAGTCATCAGTAGTCATCATAATTATCGTACCTATTATGCACAATTTCCCTCTCGGCCTCAGCCTTATCCATGTTGAGTGTACTTATCTCCGGATTCGTGATGGCAACAGCAGGAGTGGGGGTTACTTCCCCAGACGGTCCACCACCTCCACCTTCACTGACAATAGCCAGTCCGTACTGCGAACTGGTAGGGATGACTGGTGCTGTATTGATATGACTCGGTGGTGCTGGATTATAGAAGATATCATTTCTCGTAAACTTATCATCTACCAAAGTTAAAACTGGATTCCCCACAACTCCAGCACCTCCATTGTTCCCAACTCGAGATTCACTCGCATTCTTCGACGTATCTATTCCCACACAACAAAATCAATTACTAAAAACAGCCCCAATTCAAAATCCCCAACTTCTACCACAACCCCGACTTACCCGTAGAACTGTCTTCAGTATGTGACTCATCCAAATCGTCAGCAGAGTCATCTCCTCCATCATTACTAGCAGATGAGTCCACCGTTACACTAGTAATCTGAAACGACGTCTTTTTAACACTAGCCGCTGTGTTGGGTGTATTAAGACTCATGGGTCCATTTGTCGAAGTCACTGGAGGTGGGGGCATCATCACTCCTCCATGTCCAACCCCCCCACCATCCGCCCGGTCATCCTGAAGGTGAAGGAGAGCCGCTCTCCCATCACCCCCACCACTCATCTCACTCTTGTCGGTCCGAAACACCACACTCGGAGGTGGGGGTGGTTCTGTTGTCATCATCCCAGTCATTATTGCCGCAGCCCCTCCTCCCTCTGTGGGAGTTCCTCCACTTCCCCCTCCTCCAACACCACCACCACTCATCAAGTCCGACATTTCACCTTAGACCCTTACAATTAACTAATCCACACGCTTATCAATTAAACTTAACTCCCCCAAGTTGTTTTTGTATTCCACAAATTCCACTCAGTGCATAATATTGTTTCGCACCAATCCACACTATGATTATTATTAAACCGACGACGTTGATGAGTCAAACAACCTGGTGACCTCCTACACCTTGACATCCTCCTGAGACACAAACACGGACGACTGTTGACTAAAAATACAACATTTTCCACCAGCATATACACTTCCTCCGTTAGTTTCCTCGTCTAGGGTGGGCCCACTAATTATCCTAGTTTTACTTTTTGCGTCAACAACATAACGCACGAAGTTCAGACGTGACTCCGAATTCCACGACATCGCTTCGGCCTAATCCAATCCACAGCGTCCACAGCACATCACCCAGTTTATGATAAGATGAGTAACCACCTATAAACTAAGATGTATTATATTCAGTGAGTTAATTGTTGTTGTGAATTGAGTCACACGAATATTATTGTGCTGTGTGTGTGTGTGTGTGTGTGTGTGTGGTTGAGGTTGGTGGTGGTGGTGTTATAGAATTTGTGTTGGGCACACTCCACTCACAGACAGTCACCTGCACTCCACTTTCTCCCGTCGTCACTTTGCCCCAATCTCATGTCTCATCCTTTGTCTGCTTCACTCTGCAGCGTCACATTTACTTCATTTTTATCTTTCCATTTTAAAATTCTAAAATACTTTTCAAAATATATTTGTTTCAACTTTTTCCTTCCCCTTTATTTAGAGATGTCGGGAGAGTCTGTAAGGAAAGAGTTCCCTAAGATGTGTCTCCGTGTCTCCAAAACCTTCGAAATTGGGCTGACAGATGAAGGCGAATGTGGGTGGATGTTTTCTATTAATACAATTATTTCATTGCATATTCTCATTTTTATAAGCTTTATATTTAAGTTGCATCAGTTGGAAGTTGGAACAGAATAACTCAAACATAAATCGTGAGTCATTGGAATAATAGCCCTATTAGTTCTCCTTGTGACGAAAAAGTTTCAAGTGCAAAGTGCATTCATATTTATGCATATTTTATTCTGTAGTCATCTTTCTGTGAAGCATGAGGTAGTGAAATGAATGTCATAAAATGTTAATGTGCTACCTGACAATGGTAGACTACTTTTGTTTTTGCTTCATTAAATAAGACTCAAGGTACATCTACCATACGATGAATAATTCATTGGCCATTTTGTGTTCAAAGATTCAAATACACTGGGTACAAAATAAAAATCCAAGTATGGAACAAAACTTCGTCATATATTTTTTCATGAATGAGGTAAATAGCCGATTTATTCTTGAGTTCATCTGTAATATAACGTATTTGTGGTTGCAGCAGCATATTGTTCTGAATAAAAATGATACTCGTCTCCCTTTGCGTAATTCATAATAATATAATGATTCATGATTCCATAAACACACTAATTTAGGACAATAATATATATAATATGTATGCAATAGTGATTGATAGATATACACATGCAATTTATACTTAACAGTAGTTAATAATAGACGTATGAACAAAAAAAAGTGGAGAGGAGGAGGAGGAAACGGTTCATTTCAGAAGTCGAAACGAGCTGTATGGAGAAAAGAGGTCAGCGTTCACTGCATTTGCCGAATGATGAAGATAATAAGGAAGGACACGATGGCCATCAGTAGTACTGCGACTATTCCGCATCTCGTTTCATAGTTCAGCTCTGATAACCAACCATGTACTCTCTGTAATGATAAAATATTCGTACGTTAATAAAAATAAACAACAGTGCAGACAAACAAATCACTAGATACACTTACACTATAAACGTCTGATAATGGATTTGAATTTGAGGAATGAGCTTTGGTGTTTGGTAGATCTGGGAGAACAGTCGATGTAGGAAGGGGCACTCGGAAATTAGCTAAATTTGAGTACGGCCCAACGAGTCCGCTACCATCTCCGCACATACGTACTGCACAAACCCGACAAACATACTCCATTCCTTCTATTAGGTCATCGTGACTGATTTCAACTCTTCTTTCTGGCCCTCGATACACCTGTTAATTAACAAAATATTTGTAAACAATTATAACTACAAATATCAGTGGGATAACCCCGTTTCAGTTCGTTCTTAATATCGTCACGTACAGTCTTAAAGTCGGGTTCTTTTCTTTTCGGGGCGACTTGTAGTTGGTATTCTATAGGATCAGTACACTCAACTTCAAACCACTCAAACCGGTGTATTCTATCCTCCTTCACGAGCTCGGATTTACATCCTACAAATAGATAAGGTAACAAGATTAATTACCCAATCGTTCAGATGCAATTCAAACTAACAATCTACCTTTCACTTGAGGAGGAGGAGCTTTCGAGGTGGCAAATGTGTAAAGGTCAGAGAACGGCCCCTGACCAGCTGCATTCAGCGAACAGATTCTAAATTGGTATTCCGTGTCTTCTTGCAGCCGACTAACTTTGCAGGCAGTTGCAGGACCCCGATATACCACTTCAAATTCATCCTTGTATGGGTTTATCATTTGGACCAGATAGTCCACGCTTCGCCCATTTTCTACCCACCGCAACTTCATCCAAAAATGGGCTGCAGATACACACTCCAGGCGTGGAGGGAGTGGTGGTAGTGGCTTAGTCCCGACCTTCACTGAAGAACTGAAAGCACCTGGACCCACACTGTTCACAGCTTGAACTCGGATCCTGAACATTTAAATACACTTTGTACTTTTGCATCGTTAGACAACGAGGATATTGCGAGATTACGACTGGCATACCTATAGTGAGTATCGGGCATAAGGTTATCTAGTATATGTGAGTTGGAATGAGCGACTAGAAGTGTGTCTCCTACTAGTACATTGTAATGTGTTATAGGAGACCCATTGTCTGCTGGCACTCGCCATCGCAACTCGATCGAATTCGAGTCACCTTCGGCCTCCAGGCCTGTTACGGCTGAAGGAGATGATGCTGGCATTAGATGAGAGGTCACTATACTCCAGTCACTACTTCCCACTCCATTCCACGCCTTAAATATCAGATTAACAAAGTATGTTATCTAAAAAGTGCAAGTCAACAACAGACCGATGAAGTTTGAATGTTTTATACCTGAACTCTAAACAAGTATAACGATGCAGGAGTAAGTCCTTTCACTTCACAGGATGGGACCGTGCCGAGGTAAACCTGTGAGAATGAGGCTTTCTCGCCATCTTCCTTATCCTCCTCGGATGGCGATGCCATCTGAACCCGATACTCGGTTACTGCCGAGCCGTTGTTCAAAGGTTCAGTCCAGGTCACAAGGACAATATGCGAAGTCTTAGTCATTACTTTGGGACCCGGTGGGGCATCAGGAGGTCCGGCACCCGATATCACCTCTAGCGGAGGCGACCAAGGCCCAGAACCGATGCGATTGAAAGCTCGGATTTGGAATAGATAGGCTCTTCCAGGGAGGAGGCGATTTACTACGCATTCAGTTTCTTTACCGGAGTACGCTTCTTGCGTTTGATTGTCTGGAGTGGTGCAACCCACCTCGTAGCGCAACAACGGAGAGCCGCCGTCCCAATCCGGTGGATCTAAAAAATGTAATTGTTGTGTGCAATCAACAACTCGTTACATGTTTTAATTCTAAAAAATAAGTACACCCAGCTTACTCCATTTTAAGTGGACGGAGTTGGATTTGGGCTTTCCTTGAATGCATGGAATGTGGCAGGGGCCAGGGGCTACGGGTTCGGTGGTAATAACACATGTTTCACTAGGCTCAGAACCTCCTCCTGGTCCCACAGCTATAACTCTGATAGCATAGCTTTGTCCAGGACTCAGTCTGTCCACGTTGAATTCGGTCTCTAAGCCACGGTAGAGTTCTTCCCAACCGCCATTTCCTTGATCGATTTCTAGGACATAGCCAGTCAAAGGAACTCCGCCAGTTTCCGCAGGTCCTTCCCATCGTACTTTAAATCCATGGGAGTGGACTCGTCCTTTTAAAGTCGGTTTATGGGGAGGGTCGGGTCTATCAGGTAGTGTACTCAACACTACTTCGTCTGACCATTTGGAATGTCCTTCTTCGTTTTGTGCTCGCAGCTAGAATAGCAAAAGTCGTGATATTAGTACCTGATAATATTATATCATAGCACGAAACTTCAATCAATCTACGTCAAATCTTTTTCACATACTCGAAATTTGTAGTCAGTGTTACGCTTAAGTCCAACACATAGATAATGTGGTGCAGATCCATTATATACAGCAATATAACCATATCCAGTTGCATGGTCTTCCATTTGGAGGCAATACTCGTCGTCCGTGTCGCGTGATTGCCATTCAAGTCTCAAATAAGTTACCCCCGCTTCCGCAACTGACGGCGGATTAGGTTCCGAAGGGGGGCTACCAGCCGTCATTGCTGTCATCATGCTACTGTATCGGCTAAAAATGTAAGATACGATTTATACGAAGCCTTAGAAGATTTGTGACTCACTTTGTTAGGCGAAAAGTGAATTTTTTCGAAACTTACCTTTTCCCTACTTCATTGACAGCTGCTAGTCGGAACTGATATGAATAGGCTGGTTGCAGTTTGGACACGATAAATTGTTTGTTACGGCCTGAATATACTTCAACCCAATTGTTACTCCCTTTGCCTTCGTCGTACTCCAAGATAAAGTTTGTAATTTTGGATCCATTATCGCATGCAGGCGGACTCCATTTTAACTGCATAATCAAAGAAACTCAGTTGAAGCCTAGCATCTCACTTGCACCTCTGCATTATTAAATTATTAACAACGTATATTATACCTGAATAGTCGATCTACTTCTGGAAACAGGTTTGGGACTGGCTGGAGGATCAGGTTCCGCCGACAGCGTAGTAAAACTAGCAGGATTAGACGTGTTACCTTTAACATCACCCAAGATAGCGCAATACGTGATCGCATATAGCGATCCTGGCCTTAGATCTTTTACTCTACATGAAACTGCAGATCCTTGAAAGATACTTCGAAACCTTCCATCTTTACTTTTCTCGCAAATGAAGACTTCGTAACGAAAGTCATTGTCTGAAACATCACTTAAATCAGGAAACCGGTTCTCTCCACTTTCCGAAATGCGGTCAGGGTGACTCCACCCTACATAGGCACTTCGCGCAGTCACTTCAGACACCGTTGGAGCACTGATAGCTGAGAGCATCTCAGATAAAAGGTGGCTCCGACTTTCATCTTCCTCCTCCTGTGTTCCTGTAGAAGTTACACTTCCCGTACTCCCTATGCTTCCGTCCTCCTCTGTTCCTCCATTTGCAGGAGACTTTGGAGGAGCGGTTCCTACATTGCCGACTGACTTGCGGAGAACAGGCAAGTTGGTATCTGTAGATCAAATTTTTAACAATGTTAAACTAAATCCTGAACCTTGACAGTCAAGGCCCGTTGACAACTAACTAGTTGTCAACGGGCCTTGCCTTGACAGTCTTACAGTTTAATATACTCTCATACCTTTGCGCAAAGGCTGATTGTTGTTATGAGGTGGTGCATTATTATTAAACCCAGAAGATAGTAATGAAGCAGGCTGGGACTGCTGCTTCAAGTCGAATTTTCTTCTAAGTTTTCCATACTGTCGCTCAGTCCTTTCGTTCTTTTGCGCATGGGGAGGAACAGAAGTAGGGTATCCACCAGGAGATATCACTCCCCCTTGTCCGGATGGAGGACCTTTAAATTAAATCAACACTTATAGTTTACATTCACAACAAGTGCCCGCTTCCGATTCATTTTGGTATTGGCTAAGCTTTTTATACCTTGGTGAGGAGATGGAAGTCCACAAGGTACAGCTTGCATTGGCTGATGAAAGTGAGCATTTGGGTATCCAGCAGGACCAGAAGGGTAGAATTGTTGCGATTGACTACTAGGACCCTGTGGGACATACGAAACCGTTAGTTTAATCGCAGTTAGTGAAATTAATCCGTATGTTTTTTTCAAATGAACCAGAGAAAAGATAAGTCTTCTCGGAGGTATGATAATTTCTTCAGCTGGATTTGTGATTGAAGTTTCTGTTTCTGTTTTAGAATCAGTAGATTCTAAAGTCTTGGCTTCACTCATTTTAGTAACTTCACAACACCAACTATTTCTAAGCACACGTAAACTGATAATATGCGAACAAAATCGTGCTGAAAACCGACAGGTTGAACATATGGCTAACAAGTATAGAATGTGTTTGGTAATGTAACTAAATACTGGTGGTTTATCATCAATGATGATGATGATTAGTGGGAAAGGGAATAAGAATTTATGAATGAAATATGGTCGTATTGCTAACTATTTCACGAGTACAGCAAGTGGTATACAGACTACAGAGTACATTACGTACATCACTACACAGTTGGCAGTTCAGGAGCAGAATGAGAAATAGTGTCACTTGAAAATTCCAATAATCGAAAACATATTGTCTGTATGATACATTAATGGGAACTAGAGCCAAAAATGTAGTTCGTGTTTATATTCTAAGAATCAATAAACAAAACCTGAAGAATCAAGCACATTTTATTTCTAAACATTATAAAAACAGCAAAATAAAATATTGTTCAGCTATGTCATGAGAGCAAAAGCTGAGAAAAGGATAGGAACGTACCAAAATGCTTTAACATGTTACATTTCTACCTAATAACTTCTCCAGTCTCACTTTTGCTCATTTATTTTGTTGTTGAAGATACATGACTTTCTACTTAAATGTGGCCTGGTTGCCAACTGTGAACTAATGTATAATCGTTCCTTATCTCAACTTTATATGGTTGCAAAATACAGAGATGTTATATGAATATTGCTTGTAAAGATCTCTGGAGGCATTTAAG
>JAQGAD010001692.1:0-17629 GCA_034696625.1 Isotomurus palustris | reverse complement strand
CCACAATCCACAATCAACAGCAGCAGAGAGGCAGGAAGTCCACAACAAGTTCCATACAAACCTTAATTGGCACTCCCCACTTTCACACTGTTTTTGCACACGCCATTTTATATATCCACTTATCTCTTCATCTCTCACACTTATCACTGTATCAATCAATTCAGATTTGATATTGTACGATCTTTTTATAGACTCTAGATCAACACATGTTCTACATCTGCATCCTATGCTGCATTACATGAAGATTTGCATTGCAGCATACCATTCACACTTCACACTACCACATTGTGTGCAGTGTGCAGCTCCTGGTGGGTAAAATGAGACTTCCATATGAAAAACCTGCTATGTGAGTCCAAACTGAGAATGCTCAGATTTGATTTGAGAGATCCAGTGTGGAATTTCGAAACAAATTATGCTTGAAATCCACAACGAATCTAGGTCATCTTGGTCATCTCCATGCCCTTCTGTCCGATGTTCTGATGATAAGCAGTCGCCATCGCCAGACTGATGAAGGATTGTATTATCATTATGCAATATGCAGAGTAGAATGAGACATTTGAGTTTAAATCATCACTTAAAGACAAGTATGGTAATGTCAATGTGGCGTTTGTATCAAAAAGTAATGTTATATTATTACTCTGGTCGATTTTATTATTCACTGGCATTTCGTTGCAAACAAAGTTGATAAGAACAGAAGTAACGTAAATATTGTACTTTACAAAAAATGCTATATATATTAACATGGGTATGTTTGTATTAGGTAGGCTTGAGTCGTTACTTTAACTAAAGATAATAAATGCCATCAAATGCGTACAAATATATGGAAAAGCTGTCTACCGTCAAAAATGTGATAGCGTAATTACTCTTAATAATCACAGACAAAACAAGTAAGTAATACAGTTGTATACCACAATATCAATGCGTGATAAATCAATGACTAGTGAAACATCATGGATCGGGTAAGAATCATAATAATATTTTGCCTTCATCACCTACAAGCGGTGAATTGTCGGTGATGTTTGTGAATTGAAAAGTCCTGCTTGCTCCTTGATGTGGTCCGTGTTGTTAATACAAATGGTAGCCGTCTCACAGACGAAGAAATATAAAAACAGGATGGATAAGTTTTGCCCTGAGTTAAATGTCAGGGTGCATTAAGTAAAGTCATCTAATACAAAC
This sequence comes from Isotomurus palustris, assembly GCA_034696625.1. Lineage (NCBI taxonomy): Eukaryota > Metazoa > Arthropoda > Collembola > Entomobryomorpha > Isotomidae > Isotomurus > Isotomurus palustris. The sequence goes on along the minus strand of JAQGAD010001692.1, from coordinate 16,453 downwards.
GTTGATGCACAAAACTTCCTTTAAGTCAAATAATTCGATTCTTGAGGCGTGCAGATCAGGCGAAGGAATCATACGGATACAGTTGTATTGGTCATCAAAAGCTGAACTGGCCGACTAAGTGGAGTCCTGGAAATGTAAGGTTGATGCGGTGGAAATGCAAGTCCAAGAGCTACATTGAGTGCTGATGCATCATACGCGTGACTATAAAAAATCATCTTAAGTTAAACACTGCATAAAACTGCATCTGGGAATTGACAACAGGGACCAAGACTTACCATCCTGAATATCTATAAAGTGGTTTCTTGTCAAACCTACAACCTCCTGATTGAGCTCCAAACGGAGCAATACAATCCTTTTTCAAACTACAGGCTATCCAGGGTTTCATTACCTAATATCATTTTTAAACAACAGCATTCTTTGGAAAAACTTCTCTTAATTGAGGTTTAAAATTTATATTACAGCCAGTCCTTACCTTGTCGACCATATTTTCTGATTTGCATACTACAAGTTGAGATGGATCAATCATTCGATGAAAAAAATAATTTTCTGCTTTAGTTTGAAAAAATTGCAGCATTTTGGGATGGGTTAATGATGATGTGGGGTGACCAGAAGGCCACGCTACAATTCCTCTGCCATCTCCATTTATCGCAGACTCTATAAATCCTTTTAAATTTGATTTTGTCGACAATAGAAACCTTCGGTCAATATCCAGCCATAAAATACAACCTCCATCCAGTTCAGCCATCATCTAGAATTCGCAATACACGCGAACTTCAAGAGACTGTTCAATGATTCCACGTTTTAAATAATATGGTACAAACCTGAATTATTAATGGTCTGTAAGCTCTGAAACTGAGATCCTTCACATGTTCCGGGTAATCTTCAAACCGAAATCTTTTAATTAAACACGTGGATGTATTACAGAGTTGCTTCAGAGTGAGGGAAAAATCATCATATTCTCCTGCAGGAGTAGATGGTTCTACATTCCACAGAATCATGGGATTGTTAGGCATTGTTAACTGCACATTCAATAAGAAATCCTCTACTTGGAGCACTTGAGATTTGCTAACCTGCAAACAAAGAACAATCAAAAGGATTGTACACAGCTCAGCACATCATAAACTCTTTCGAATAAATAGTAAGTACAGATAGTGAAAGCAGAGAAACTTACTGATGTCGCAACAATAAATGGAAGTGTTCCGTTTGGAATAACAAAATCGGCAGGATCAAGTCCAAGCTTTTCAGTTTGAGTCGTCTCTCCAGAAGTAGATTCTGCATGATGTCCATTCAATCCTAACAAATGAGCATACTTTTCTTCGACATCCAGGCGCTTATCCCAATCCCCATCACCCTGAAAGTTCTCCTGAATCAATCAATCAACACAATTTTTACAACTTTTCCTAAATTTTCAACTTATTCTGTTTTGTATTCTTTCCCTTACCTTCAGACTTTCCAACTGCTTGTGAGTCTGTGTGACAATATCCTTAAACGTGTGAGCAGGTGGCTTTTGACCTACGAAAGTTAGGATACAACTGGTCACTGCGACGGAAAGGACGAGGGCAATGAAGTGGCGAACTTTGCATGTCAACCCTCCCATTTTTCGTTAAGACATAATCTGCCCCCAGAACTGTCATGCCCCCCTCCGTCCCATCCTTAATGTGTTCCTGTAAAGTCAATTAACACCAATCGTAATTAAACTCGCTGATCAACTGCTCATGGAATCGACGCCCTTAATTATTTCTAATATCTACTGAACTTCCTCGTACAACAAAACCCTCTCAGACTCAAAGACAGACGCGCACATGAACAAACGTGAAGTAAACTTACCTGACTCTGCCAACACTTAAGGTAAACACATTTAAATGAGTTTGTAAATTATCAACTTATCAAGAACAACAAACAAAATCTCGAGCAACAACCAACCAACAAATGATAAGGCAGCAATAAGAGTGGAAGGAACTCCCTGCGAAGACAAACAAAAGGTAAATTGAATTGCGCGGGCCGGCAGATCGATAGTTTACATAGGCATTTCGATATCTGCGAGTCCGACTTTCTTTGCATGGCACTGTCACTGCTGGCTGAGATCCTACTGATCCTATCAGGATTTCATAAAGCTTCTGCTCAGATTGCTGTGTGTGCCTGAAAAATGAATCCCTTCAAAAAGTAATGATTTAACTTCTCGCGACTTCAACTTTATTTATTGCTTATCGTTCACTCATCATCATGCTATACTGCAGACATTTCATTTATAAATATGGCTTGGTAATTACTTGGTAATTGGGTATTGGCATTGTACATAATATTATTATTTAACAACGCGATTAACGATTGCTCACAATCAGACAGGGCATGTTTCTACTTTTCTACAAGGTTCATTTATCAACTATTCAACGTGCTGCATACCAAATGCCAAGCACTATAGGTTTCAGAGCTATAATCTGAATCTTTTATTGGCTTATGGGGAATATTTTCTTGTATAGGCTAAAATTATTAGAGTTAGAGAAGCAATGGCCTAGCACATGGTTGTTTATCTAGCCTGGAAGACATTGGAATGCTTTGAAATACTAGAATGTTGTTTTTCAGTCACTTAAATACGTGGTTTAGTTTTACATAAATAAATACATACTCCAGAAGAACTCCAACTAACTGTAAGCTCTACATGTTTTGCATTTGGATAGATATTGATATTTATAGAGCAATTTATTTATCATAATTGCATGGACTATGGACGAGAACCGCAAGCTAGAGAAATAGCTAATTTTGGAATAGTGTACTTGCACAAGCATGTGCACTATACGCAAATGCAGTTTTGCATTGCCACCTGACACCTCAGTACAAACCGTGTAAAAAGATATTAAAAGAGATTGATACCAAAAATAATAAGATCAATTTTCTGCACTGGCTCACTTAAATATTATTTTACTAAGTCTTTCATATCAGAAATTATTTCACTCTTTGAGCGCACTCAAAATAAATAGTTTACTTACGTACACCATGGCTATACTACTAATAATTATTGTCTCGCAAACCTTGACGCATACGTGCTACTAACTATTCTACGGTATAGTGACTAGGGCATTTCATCTGATGAAGTCCCGATTTTAACAAAGTCGGCCAGATTCATAGTGTATACACGCGGTGCGATGAAGCCTCCGTAACCAGGCTGGCCTTTATGATAAATTCCAAGTCCTCTTAACCAAGTTGGAGGGTTGGGCTTGACTTCCTGAATGTCGATGAAGGGGACTGTTGTCTGCGACACATCCTTATAACGATCTGTAGGTCCAAACTGTATGTACTGGTCATGGACTGAGTCTGGTACAGACGGCGTTTTAGCTAAAGTCGGAACATCAACCCCTTCAAGAACCAATTGGTCACGAGGATTTCTTTCCTGGTCTGGAGTGTTATCGTTGCTTATCCAGTGGCTCGATCCGCTGATTAGCTTGCCGGTTTGTGGATGGATTTGAGTAGCCTAGGCATGAAACACATTCATGTAATTTTCATAAGATAATAGAATGTTTGTAGATATTATTTGTAATGGGCCTAGAACCGGAGGCACATAATACCTGAATTTCTAAATTAATATGATGTCCCAGAACCCGAAATCTTACTCCAGTAAGCACATGTTCTGGAGGAGCCAGTAGGTCATCGAGATCGAAGTTTCTTTGAGTGTAAGTCATTGCTACTACCTTGGAATCGTCGTTCTTATTAACTTTCGGCAATTCTTTCCATTCAGTAGTTCCATCGACCACCTCTCCAGACTTGTCAGCATCTCCTTCTTCAATCTGAGGCAACCAGATATCACAATGTAATCAAATTACTCAACATAATTCAATTCGGCAACAGAAGTGGTTATGTCTCTAATACAATACCTGCAAGTGCAATACACCGTCCTTCATCACAAACCGAACACCAGTGATGATTTTGTTCAAAGCCGTCTCCGCCATAGCTGGAAGAAGGCTAACATGTCGCACTGTGGTTGGGCTGTGTGGGTCATCGCATAAGCAGAAGCAATTGCTGCAGTGGTACAAGAATCTCCAATGACTGTTGCTCTTTACAGTATCTTTCTTGCAACTTTGATTAGCTAAGCAGCAAAAATTCTGTAAGTAAGTTGGATCTTGATGTTATCAAAGAGATGCCAGGAATTTTGATTTTACCTAGTCCTAATGTGGGTCCACGTTTATACGCGATGTAATCGAATCGTCTCGGAGCATCAGCAGGACAGACAGTAGCATCAGCAGCTATATACTTGCACTACAAAAGAAATCATTAGCACTTAATTATAACCGACAATGAGACAATTAGCGCCTGATTGTGTGCTTATTCTGCTTCATTCATACTTCCACAAGGTTTCCGGTACAGACTCTGTTTTTAAAACAAGTTTCGTCGTCTGGATAAGAACAAGGAGCCTTGTTGAATGTGTAATCATCGCAGCTTTGTTTGCAAGATCCACTTGGATGCATTTTGCTTTCATTTTCGATGTATCCCTGTGAATAATCATTATCATATAAACATTTCGTGTATTACAACCCCACTCAAATTATAATTACACTAACTTGCAACAACTCTTTGAATGCAACGTAATTTTTTCCTTCTTCATACGAAATCGGGTCGCACTTCCAAAATGACGACGAAGCCTTCAACATCACATCTTTTGCCACTCTAGCCTTTTCTCCAGTTCTCTGTAACAAAGCTTCTTTGGCTTCTCTAACTTCATCAGTGACTTCCGCTAAAGAAACAACCACGCCTTGATTACAGAATCTCTAGCGTACAATAAATTACAAAAAGTATGATTATGGGATTATAACGAACTATTATTGATGGCAAAACGGAGCATCCACGCGAAATTAAGGAGAGTATACTCTTTGATGTCAAACGCTGCTAAAGTTTCATAAAACCCATAAACTACTCGTTGAGGAGTCTTGCCATTCCATAAGCACCAGTATGACTTCTCTAACGCTTCCTAAATAGATTAACATTAAATGTAACGTTTTTATCTTAATTCCTGTAGACATTTTTATTTTACGATTTACGTTTATGTGGCTGTTCAGGATGTGAAATGCATCTTTATCCTTTCGAGTACTCATCACAGCAGCATTATGAGCGTTATCAATCAAATACTTCAAAGTGATAGTTCCTTTCTCATCCGTGTTGTAAAGTGGTTTGAGAATTAACTCCACAAGTGAGTTAGCATCAAAGTCATATCCAGAACCAGGTAAGAATGCATCGGGCATTTCCTAAAATATTTCCAAGCGCAATCAGTAAAACTATGTCACAGAGTCACAGCCACATGACTGATAAAAATTGCTCATTTATAAAATACTCACCGGAAAGATTTTGAAGTGTCCATAAAGAATATCCACAGGTGATGTAAGCACAGCAATTTCAGACCACTTATCTTTCCACGACGAGCTTGTACTGCACAAATACAAACACAAAATGAACCGATTCCTTATCTAATAACAAAATCAATAATACACTGCGCTATTTATCTTGTGCACTTACTTTCTTACTTTACTCAACGACTTTAATGCCTCATCATATTCAAACACCATCAACTCTCGTTCTACTTCGCTAATTGTGTACGGAATTTTCGACAATATTTGAGCCAGATCTTTCAGAGTTTGTCCCAAAGGTTTATTGGTGTTATCCAGCCCCTGTACATCAAATTATCATATCAATTACATCATGAAATGCCAAACCTCTACAAATCCTTTATTTTAATTTTAAAAGCTCAATTTACCTTGATTTTCACCCACGCGCTGTCAATTTGCTTAACCACTCGATCTCGCACATCCTCCACCAACAGAGAATTTGACAGCCCCAAAAACACCAGAAAAACCACCCCCACTGACAATCCACCCCACCACCTCATCTTTAATATTATAACCCTCGTCGGGAAATTCTTTAACGTGGTTTCCTATCCCTTTGTATTTAATCCCGTAACCTCTGGTGCACTCCACGCTCTGTAGTCTGTAACAAGAATATAACAAGTGAATTCACGTAATTAACAATGATTCCTCGGCAATTAACACTTATAATTACATACTTTAGGGTGGGGAAGGCTTACTAAGCACAGCAATGAGTTAATATTCTTTAAGACGGAGCTACGGTTGAGTACAATGCACCAACTTTATTAAAGGACTTCCTATTTAACAACTCGCCATTCGTTCCACACTTTTTATTTATTATGTACCCAACTCCCATTATCTTTCCTTCGTAGAAATCGCAAATAAATATGCACAAACCTCAGCGATAAACTGCACAAACCTCAGCCACAAAAAATGCCAAAAATATACCTAAGAGGTCTTAACTCTTAAATAACAAATAATAAATAATGCAATCTTTAATCCCCATCAATTCCCCTTCCACAACTTCTGTCTCTACTTATCTATCTAACTGCCTTCGTTTCTACTAAAAAATTCACCTTTTAGCCATTTCTTCAAATTCAAATTCTTTTTCAATTAAATAAACTAAAGCGTGCTTACCTTTTCGAGGGAGGAGAGTTCCTTTTAATTCCTACACACGTCAACTCTTTGTTACACTTTCGACAAATGACCAACAACAATAACCTGGAAGTAAGTTTGACCGCCGACCACCAACCTCCACCGTCCAAACTCTAAAAACTCCTAAAAATCAACACTGCTTTTACTACCACCTGCCTTTGCACGGCAAGAATCTAAACTTTAGAATTTTTGCTATGATCCTATCCACCACAAAACTACTAACAAAGGACAGTTTTTTTCAGGTAAACAATCTAAATGACAGTGATCATAGTAGTGCAGGCTGTGCAGGTAGGAAGCAAGAACGGGGTATAAAATCTTTTTGTTATTCCTCTAATACTGCGTGGCGTGACTGAGAATGCATAAACATACATGTAATGCGATATCCACTGCAGTAAGCAGTAAGTAACTGCAGTTTCGTGTGTCCACAGGGCAAATCTACGTTGTTTTTAATGTTTAGACTGGAGTGTGTTTGTGATGGTTTATGAAATTGTGATGATGAGGTTATTGCTGTTGATGGTGTATGATGGTTGATGTTGATGGTGTGGAAGATTTTTTGCTCGGGGGAATCGAATATATATGTATGGCAATGATAGCCGATGATACGGAGATTCAAGTAGCAATAAATACACATGTACCGAGTATCAAGTATTGTGCGAGCATTTCTTCTCTATATATACTAAGCCTTCCTTAATGGAAAGAAAGTATCCGCATCTTCTGCTGCGTTCTGCCACTCGCAGAAACTCTTCCGGAAACTTTCTGTCTGGAATCGAACCACTTTCGCCTTTAGAAACCTATAGGCAAAATTCTATACGGGTTTTGTTTCATAGATGAAGTTTTGTGGTGTTCACACAGATCTCTTTCATTTCCTTCTTCTGGTCCGACTCATCTCTAACTCGAGCAGAAAGGACACTACATGAGATCATGAGATCTGACAGCACAGCAGTCAGCAGCATTTATAAGCTTTGTTCCTTTGTCTACTGCAAATGCAAGACAAGCTCTGCTGTTGATAAATTGCGATTGATTGGGGATGACAGTTTAGACAAGCCTTGGAGAAACATTTATTATTGTTACTTATCGCACAATCCTAAAGTCCAATACGCTTCTATGTGTTCCTTAGCTGGTGCTAGTACAGATTAGAGATACACAATCTTTGTGTTAGAATATAAAAAACACCACCTAACTCAATTAGAATGTGAGAAAATAATGCGCACATAGTCATAGCGTGTATGTCTCGCGTATCAATCTGCTGTGTCTACCATTCACTTTTAGGACTATAAAATATACTCATCTTTATATATAGCAATTTGGTCATAAAACACGAACGTGAGTTATTGTACGATAATAATAACATGATCCCTTGGCATGTGGGGTACTGTGCGAATTACCTTTTCTTTCCATTACCTTGTGTTTTATTATGCTCTCTGTCAATTACTTACAATAACGGAATTTTACCTGCAGAAGGGAAATTCTTGCTTTATGAAATCATAAGGAAGTGTTTGAAAGATGCGAGTATGCGAGGGTAAAAATGCTTCAGTACAAAATGGGTATAAATGCATGAATTTGCGAATCTAATTGACCTTAGGATGAAAGAGAGAGGTTTGTCAAGAAGGATTGCATCTTTTGGCAAAAGACGTTACGCAAAGAGATGTTCACTCCATATATGCACACTGACCATAATCTTTTATATGAACTCTACGACGCGATATACCAAAGTCTTGATCACTTTCAGTTTATTTGTACAGCGAGACTACTAGGTTGTGTGTATGCAGCCCAAGTTCCACCTGAGAAAAGTAAGTCATCGTAAAAGATGAATATACTTCTGTGTGTAGGACGGAACGATTGCCCAACAAACTTCTAACTGAATCTTGATGAATGCTAAATGTTACATTAACATTTTAACTTCATCAAGCTGAACTCTTAGAGCTGTTTTTTCCTCGCTGGCTATTTCATGGGCGTTATTATTGTTAGTTCACTTCATTTTGAAAGACGAACACCAGTCTAATATTTAATCGTCTTCGTGTACATAGTATCTAGTGAACCATGGCCATCTTAAACCCCTGTTGCTGCATCTCACTTCAAAAAGGATCTAAAATTATTGGAGTCGTTGATATCGTAAGGCACCTTTGAAACAGCATGCTCACTTTGTGTGCCTACAGTCTTAAACTCTCAAGTTTATTTACCATGCCTTGCAGATATTGGCAAGCATTCCTCTCATTACGTACTTCACTAATTACATGCCAGATGCTGTCGGTGGAAACGGTAACTTTATTTAAAGAATTTAAACTTTTATCCCTCAATAACTCCCAATGTTTGAAATGTTAATGGATCTGTGTTGAAGTAGGAAATGGTCTTGCAGATTTCAGCACAGGAATTTGGACAATTTTTATGGTTTTTTTGACCGCCGATGTAGGACTTTCAATTCTCCTTATCTATGCATCCAAACACGTACGTTTCCCAAACAATCTCATCTATTTCAATCACCCCAAGAGATCCAAAAGCCTTAAAACTATTCCTTATACATTATTTAACTGCAGAGATGCGCAAAGAATCTCAAGGCCTGGTTCTACATTCGACTCATCACTACAGGACTCATGCTTCTCCTCATAATTATTGCAGCGTGTTTTGAAGTACCCATCAAGTTTGTGCTCTACGATGCCTTCTACACCATTTACAGAGTCTTCTCTCTCTGGGTCGTCTATCTTTTCATTGGAGAAATTACCTACGAAGAAATCTTCTTTACCAAAAAGAGCAGTGAATTTGCTCCCAAAGTTCCACCTATTCCTACCATTTCCGGAATGAACTCAGCAACTATTTTATCTCAGTGGCCGAAGGAGCCTTATGAAAATGGATCCTCCAGTATGCAGTACGGAGCAGTCAACAGTGCTTACGTACCATGAACAAGCGATTCTCACAGTCACTTCCAATGTGACACAATAACCATTGTCGTCAATAATGTATTACTAACCAACCAACACTATAACCTCTGTGTGTGTGTGTGTGTGCGTCATCGTCATGTGTATACTCTCATTACTCTCCTACTAATGTGATAGCTCAAACTGTAGACTTTACCGAGATAGTCATTTAATAAATAGTAACCCTATCAAATTTATTTACTACTGAATCTATACAAGACATATTTAGGCTTGAACGATTTACAATCCAGTGACCCATAATCCGGAGGATCTGAACAGTTGCTATCTAGATCGTCTGATATTACCCCGTTCATCGCTTCTTCGTAAGTTGGAGGAGCTGTAAGTGTAACAAGAAATCCAGAGCGTTAAACTTGTCTATTTATCGGTTAATCTTATCGCATGATTTATTTGAATTGACTTACGAAGATCAGGATACCCTGACAAGACCAAGGACTCTATTGAACTGTGAATGGGAGAAGGAGGCGTTGGTGAAGTTATGTGACTGAAGTCATCTCGCAAAGGAACTGTTCCTATCACGATGGGCAAGAATTCCTTCAATGTAGTTGCATCCTTTGGTTCCATCTTAACCTGTACAACACATTAAGTACAAACGAGAATTAGTAATTACTTAAATACACATTTTATTGAATCCAATTCAAGTTTACGAGTGCTACCTTGAGAAAGTACGAAATATGAATAATTCTGCATCCATCAAGTCTTGAAGGAGGAATGGATGGAACAGTTAGAGTGGATACATCACTGGTAACAATCCAATCTGTCTCCTCTCCGGCAGCGAGTTTGGGTCCTTCGATATGTGACATTTGTACAGTTTTGCTTTTTGAATGGTCCATATTAGCTAAAAACTTGAAGACTTGTACAAGAGTGACTACAACCCGAGGTACAGAGCGATTAGAGTGATTGTAGAGGTGGCAGTGAAACCCAATTCTTTCTCCAGGAACGTATCCCTTCTTGAATACTTTAAAATCAAATCCTAAGGGTCCACTTGCACAATAAAAACAGCAGATCTGCTTCTCATTACTAATTTGTCCTTCTGACGTAACTCCGGCCTCGGAATTCAAATCAAGGATTCCGTTGACAGTAAAAGGTAGTCGTGAAGTGTAGTTTGACTTCCTGTTTCTCGTGATGGTGGCCTCGAGTTGGTACTTAACATATCCGTATTTGTGACTTATGCTGGATGGCAAGGATGGTGGAAGTGTGAAACTGAATTCCAGTATCTTTTTCCCCACTTCCAGAATGACTTCCGAGTTTCCATCCTCAGAGCCATAGCCCAAGAGATAAACTTTCTCATTCACGTACACTTCTTCATCTGAAAAATGACTTGTGCTTCTTCCACTCGACTCCTTCCAATGAGTCTTGGCTTTCCCCTGGAGCTTTAATTTTATCCCATGAATCGGCTTGGATTTTTCTGATAATTCTATAATTACTCGGCCAGATACATTCTGCCCTGCGAAATACGAGTGGTACTGGTTCTTTAGCTGAATTTCAAACTTTTCCAGTGGCATTATTCGTCTCGTCTTGGCGTTTAAAGGAAACTGCACGAGAACTTGATTGAAGTGTTTACAGAAAGTGGAGTATTTTTAGTCGAGGATTGATTGAAAAGCTTTTCCTGCGTTTTTTGACTCCTACTTATCTCTCTCTTTGGAGAGATAGGATGATCTGACTGATCGGTACGAATGAGAAGTATGTGAGTGAGTAAGTTGACCTTCCTTTTGTGCCTTTAATAACAAACAAAAAGTTAAAAACAGTTGAGAATTGAGAAGAAGCTTCAACGAAAGCTTAATAGTTAATACTGATTGAGTCCCAACTTACTTCAGGCAAACAGTTCTCGGTAACTTATGTAATTTCAAAGCTCTAACACAAGTCCAATTCCTGTTGTGTTTTGATGTTGTACGTCAGAGAGAAAGCAGGTATGACAAACACAAGCTTCACAATTGTAGCGTGCATCACAGACAGCGTCAGAAGCTTTATATCCACAGAAAACAAATAGAAACGAACTGGGGGAGAATAGATTTGAACACTTATTATTATGTAGAGCCAACTTGTAGAATCAATTACACGCTCACACACTCGATTAAAAGTTGCATGAGAGGAAGGACTTATCTCTCTAACTAATACAAACAACGAGGGAGAGTATAGAAATACCCCCGACTGGTATCATTGGAGAAATCCAGTGCAATATAGACCAAGTCGCAGGCTGTTCCACTTCCTCAACACAAAATACTGTCCAGCCACGCTGCTGTGTATAATGGGAAAAGTTGGAAGTTCTTCAATATGCAAATCGGAAGCTCTTGCTTCGTTCTGTTCTCATTCCAGACTGTTGCGAATAATCGACGTGCACTGGATGTGTAAGACACCCGATGTGCCTAATTGCATCCGGTTTCGTGTTTCTTCCCTTCAGCTTCCAAGAAGTCTGAAAGAACGATCCGAGAATATATTCTGTGGTGAAAGAAATAGGTTCACTCAATGGGCCGAAGAAGCTGACTGGTGATTTATGAAAATGTGGTGGTTGTGGAAGTGGAAGCTCGCAGTAGTGGTCGCTCCACATGGACTATTGATTTTTGGGAAATGCTTTCGGGCAACAGGACTCTCTCTTACACTGTGATTCCGTGTGAGGAATTCGGTGTGTGCCGAATGAATTCTTTACGGATATCCTTTCTCTGTCTTAGATTAGTTTGTAGACAAGAAACGCTCATCATCATCAGTGGGTATGCATGACTGAAGCTGACTTGCAAAAATACCAGTAGTAATATCCATATCCATTACACTTTCGTTTTATTGCTTCTCCGGAGGGATGCATCTGTTGAATTGAATCGCTGCTCCAGCGTACATGCAATGCAACTTTCCTTCAAACTAACAAATACCAAACCTCCTAAACTCCTAACCTCCCGCATGCATCACAAAAAGCAAGAAGCTAATGTTAACTCTCTTATTGTGCGAATTAATCTCTTTATTGTTCCTTTCTCTCTTTCCCTTGCCAAATAATCTTAAAACTGTATGTAGATAGCCGTACAATTTGTGTAAAGAGTATAAGCCATTTTACCAGCTCAGCATTTGCCTAGCACGAAGAAAGCACTTTGTGTTTGAAACTCATTGACTCTTGTAATCTTTGTAAGTGTTCTGTATTATTAGTATAGCAGTTAGTATTATATAGTTTAACGTTCATATAGCATTCGAATGCCCTAGAATGTGACGACTACTCAAAATGTGATTCCGTTTCATGGGTGACGCAGATTAGAACCAGCTCTCCTGGTCACCTGTGAGCCGAATCGGCTGTTGCAAAATCACAGGTCGGGTTGGGGTCATCAGGTCAGAAGGAGATGCCAGGTCTGCAGAAATCATGCTACTTCCAGTTACAGTGCTTATCGCGTCGCTACCGTTGGGTTTACTATTGCTGGTGCTCCTATTTGTAGACGAGGATGAGGTCGGCGTTGGAGTGTTGGCTGTGGTGATTGTGGTTGATTGTCTGGGTTGAGAGGAAGAAGAAACTGCCACCCGTCGAGGCTGATCTTGAATGACGGGTGACACTTTACATCACAAGTGTCTACTTGGAGATCCACGACTCACCGTTGTCACTTGTTGTTGCTTCACTATCACTTCCGAGTACGACGGAGGTGCTGACAAAGTTACAAAGATACTATCAGCTTATCCCATTCTCACACCAACATGCAATTTAAATGCAACTGAGTAAGTATCCTCATAGAACATACGGGACTCTTTGTATCGCGTTGATGAATTGTATCTCCTTTGGGAATCAACGTAGGTAGGCAACTCAATAGAAGTACTTCGACTTGTTGAAGTCCCTCCGTAAACATCACTAATCTCGTCAAGGTTGGGATCTGTATTGCTTGTGCTCAGAACAACGGTTGACGCCTCAGACTCAGTCTCAATTAGAGGAATCGTACCAACAACTATTGGAATGCTTCCAGAGAGAGTGCTGTCTTGAAGACATCCGAATAGCAAATCTCGTGCTTGAACTTTTATCTGCAAACGAATCACACAACTCACAAATCTGTCATCTTATAGAACGAAAAGGCTTAATCTTACATACACAGCTGTGGAACTCACCCTCAGTTCATACTGAATCGTAATGTATTGAAGACACCCATAAGAATCGGAGTCAGTTGGAGAGATTCCCGGAACAGGAACGGGAAAGTTGTCTACTTTCCACAACTTCTTTTCTCCAGCTTTCACCGACGGTCCTTTCATTCTACAAACAACGCGAGAATCCAGCTCGGCTGTTCTTCCACTGCAAACTGTTGCATCCTAAATAATTACCATAATTCTACAATTTATCCCACCACATGTACGTAGTAAACAGTAAACTACTATAAACATTCTTGAGCAACACGCAATCCCACAACACACGTCCTGTACCTGAATAAGACTAACCGTGGCACGTTTTAAGTCCAAGGAAGTAAAGTTAATAATTTCAACAGAGAACTGGAGGAATCCTCCTGGAACACATCCCTTGAAAGGAACCCCAAAGATTATTCTTATCGGGCCATTGCGACAACAGAGACATCCCAGGGATTTCTCCATGAGAATCTTGGCAGATCTTGCGGCTCTGGGGTCAAGGTTGAGATCTTTTACGGAGAGAACATTAAAAGGTAGAGTGACTCGTTTGTCGACAACTCCGCAAGGAGAGAGTGTAACATCTGCGTAGTACTCCACCTTCCCGTATCTCCCGTTAAAACTAGAAGGTAACGAAGGAGGCAGTCGAAAGCTGAAAGGGTAATCACTGCGTCCCGGAGGAATAGGAGCATTCCTTGACACTTTGGAAGAGGATGTGGTCGACCTACTCCCTCGAGGCCCTGAGGGATCATATATCACACTAGGAATCTAGAACCCAACTCTACACTTCGTCTATGTTCTATACTAACTTCTAGAACTACGCGTACCTAATTCTAATCGATGCGAGAAAAATATTTCCACCGAGGAAGTCGTTACAGCCCACGCTTTCCCTGTGAAGCTGATTTCCAAATCTATAAAACAAATCAGTAGTTAATGAATGAATGAATGTAAATTGAAACCTTGAAGTGCACTTTTACCTTTTTGAAACTTTTGAATTTTGAACGTTTTATTCCAAATAATGACTCTTCCACTGACTTGTCCACCAGGCTCAAAGTAGCCAGCCCACCCCAGGAGCTCCGGAGGGGACTCTGGACTGTCCAACTCAATCCTTAAGTCCATCAGTAACAAAATAACTTAAGGAAGAAAGCAAAGGCGTGAGTAGGGGAGAAAGCAGTGAAAGTGTCTGGAAGTCTTAAACTTTCTCCAGCCTGAAGGTTCCCGGCCTCCAAAATTGCAATTCGGATTTTTCCGGAGAAAGACATTCCATTGATCTCCCACGCAAAGGTGGGTCACTCATCGTACATAGAATTTTCTCAGATAAATCTCCTCAGTTTGGAGTAAAAGGTCGCTTTTCCCAAAGAGTTTGCGGACTTTGTTTCCTCATTCAATCGACAACCGACACACTTTACATGCAACGGGAGCAGTAAACATGAACCAGAATCTGTTTACTGCCTTGTTTTTTCCTACTCTGGTTTACTTCTCGACTTTGCTTGATGATCACAATCTACAATCTATTAAGCAAATCCCATGTTGTTTGTTGCAATAGCTTTCTCACAATAAACGCTGTAGCAATTACAAAAACAAAAATAAACACATGGCTAAGAATCATAGCACACGCACACACCTAATTACCTAACACAATAATAACTCTATTGTAAACAACTATCCAATTACGTACTAATGCACTCATTAGCTTTCACTTGTTTACAGAACTTTCACCTCTGATCTAAATGAATGGCTGCCCACTTCCCGTAAAATGGGAATGGGCAAAATACCTCAACTATGTAATAGGACAGGGTGGAGTCCTTCTTGCTGACCTTATTAGACGAAATGTAGTGCATCATCATCATCAAAATAAAATACACTAGCTGCAATTCATTCTTCAAACTACATTACTCACAGCCTTAACCCATTGCAAAGCCATGAAAGCCATGCCATCCCAATCTGCCAAATCCAGAATCAGCATGTGAATGCGTCCATCAGTAACAGAAAGTAGTAGCAGAGCTCCATAGACTACTGATGATGTATCTCTAGAGTTCTACAAGTCTAGCCATCCAGAGAAAGTTCATTTTATGATGGTTTCTTATTTCACCTATCCTTGCGGTTGTAAAGTCGAAAGATCATGACCGAGGATGATGGCAAAGGTATATGTGAATCAGTGGGAGTCATCATCATGCGAACTTCCTAATGCTTCTAGCCACGGTAGTAATAAAAAGACCTAATCGATCTCAGTAGGCTGCCCATCATTCATCGTACCTGCTCATTTATCCCGTAGCATACCATCCGTGGTGAAAGTAGATCAGCATCAATATCATCTTTTCATGTAAAGTTACTCCATCGTCCATTCACAGCCGCACTTCCTTCACAGACTCCACACGAATCATCATTCCTTCTGATCTATTAGAGGTGCTAAGTGGTATTGAATTCGTATTGTTCGTTCAATAAGATAAAAGAGGAAGTCCGAGGAGTGTAAATCAACGAAGGTGACACTTTCCATCCACACCCAAAGTCATGAGCTACTCCAAATGTGCAAATGACACGGTAACCAATTCTCAGGCTATCTTTACTCCGTAGTCTCACATTCAACAATAGCAGACAAATCAAATCTCCAGTAATGTTTTGCCTTTCACTATTCTCCTCCTTTTAATTAGAGTTAGCATGATCCCTGACGAAAAGTTTAATCGCGTAATTTTTCAAATTACGTCTTATACATTTAGTAAGTTTTAACTAAATATTTTTTCTCTTTCACAGGACTGCAGCAAAGAACATGGAGGCATTCATTCGGACGATATTTCGGAATATTGGGAAGCAGTTGCATCCCATGGATTGGGATTGCCTTGGAAGAGATGGCATATTGCATTCTTGGTCGTTTCTGGCATCATGAGTTTTGGTACGTTCAATTGTAGTTTAGTCTGATAGTTTTAATAATTAAACCGAGTTTGTCCT
>JAQGAD010001691.1:0-17631 GCA_034696625.1 Isotomurus palustris | reverse complement strand
TCCTTATCTTCTTGTGCATCCTCATGTGGCCTGTCTTCAACGATAAAGTCATCGCTCCCAAGAAGACAAGGAAACAGAAAGTGGCCAGGAGTCGAGCAATGAGTCCTCCTGTCACTCCTGTGTCATTTCTACACAACAAGTCTCGACTTTCCCCAGCATCAGCAGATTCATCTTATCTCGTGGAGCAGCAATTAAGACGTCCTTCCTACTCATCCAGCATACGAAGAAGTGGAGGTGGCAATCAGATGAAGGAGCAGCCCTCAATCTTTCACATAAGTTCAGAGACTCCAGTGGCACAACTCGAAGAAATGGAGGCAGAAGTCTCAGAGAAGCCTGCTACTCTGCATCAGTTGCAGAAGCCCAACAGTATCTTCGAGAAGAGAGGAGATGGAATCTCGCGATATTGAAAATTGAAACTGAAACTGAGTTGACCTTGTTCCACAACACACACCCTTCGGCCTTGAGTCCCTTTTAAAAAATTCCCCAGTTGCACTTTTGCATCTGCAGGGCTTTTCTTTCCTGAAGGGACACCGTGACTCATCAGGTGGAAGATGCACGCAGTTGATAGATAGATAGATAGATTAGGTAGGGTAAGTACGGAGGGAGCATTGACGTAGGTTGAGATCAGATGGTAGGAAATGACCTAAAAGCTGTGTGTGTGTGTAAATCGAACGGAATTTAGTTGGGATTAGTGAACAATGGAGTCATTCATAAGAGAGGCTAGAGGAATAATAGACGCATAGACGGAGGAGAGAGAGGACAGGTATGGAAAACTTTGGGTAAGTTACAAGTGGACCTTTCTTCGTGAGTGGAAAAGATTGTTTGCTCAGATAGGTAAATAGTCTAATCACCATGCAAGTCTATGCATACGAAAAATGCCCAAGAAAAACGGATGATCTCAACGGACGGTGGATTTCATCAGGAAAGGCCCAACGAGTATTAGAAAGAGATTAAGGAATCCTCAAGGACTTCAGGAATATTCGGGTGGTGACCTACCTTTCCTAAGCTCCAACATACGTGCGTACGTAGCCATTGTTTCCAGGAGGAGAGTGGCAGGTGGACTGCCTATTTATATTTGTACTCCGGAGAGGACAACAATGAGTATGAGGACAATTATAGCTACGTGGCTACGTGGTCCTTAGCATGGATGGACGCATTAGCATTGCATATTACTCTGATGATGATGATAATGTACGCAAGGAAGGAATAAGGTGGTGTACTGTTAAGGGATGCACGTGATGCAATAATAAAAAGGTTCTCTCTGATTGTCTTCGGGTCAGTCCGGTCTTCACCTTTCCATCTTGAGGATCCTCTCCTCCTCCGCCTTAATTAGGAAACAAGTGTCGTGTTCTCTCATTTTACCTCAGTGACCTCTTAATTGAAAAGCCAGAGAAAGCATCATGGAACACATTAAGCATGGATCCTCTGGAGCCCTGGAACATCACCACGGGATTCCCACGCCGGGAGAAATCATCCGGAAACTGTCTCACTCCAAGATTATCGTCCACATGCCTTCCATCCTCGGAGACCACCACCACCACAAAGGCTGTGGGGATGAGAGGGACGGAGTTCTCGAGTTGATTTCCATTGAGGAGCCAGAAGAGACGCCTGAAGACGAGGAGAGGGGAGGCGTCGACGTCGACGAGGAAGACGACCTCCCACCTCAAATCAACTTCAAGGGACCTCCACCTCCTCCTGCAAATGGAGCAACGGGCGCAGGCAAATGGAAACTTGTGAGTCGCCTTCCATGTGCGAAATACTTGGGACTCATTTTGGCTCTCCTCTCGAGCGTCCTCGTCTCCCTCGTCACGCTGATTGTGAAGAGTCTTCCGCAGTACCATCCGCTGTCGTTGGTCATCTGGAGACTCCAGGGAGTCCTCATTCCCTCCATTCTCATCATGAGCTACTGCAGGGCTGCCAGGGGAATTAACATTGCAGAACCCATCTGGCCGCTTTCTTCGTGGAGCAAGTGGAGCGTCGCCCTTCTTCTCGTGGTAAGTGGAACTCTAGGAGGTCATTAATTAATTAATTCCAGTGATTAATTGAGTTGCCGTTTTAAGGCGAGAGGATGCGCAGGCTGCACTTCGGATATCTTCCAGTATTACTCCCTGCAGTATTTGAGTCTTGCGGATTCCTCGGTGATTGCCTACAGTTCTCCCATCTTCGTTACCTTCGTGGCTTACTTTGTTCTGGGGGAGAAGATCGGACTGGTTTCGGTGTTTACTGGAATTCTGTCGCTAGTCGGAGTTGTCATTATCTCCAGGCCTCCCATGCTCACCGGAGAGGAGAGCTTTGACACGAATGTCCTCGTAAGTTGGTAGACTTATCATCTCTGATGGAGGAGATTGACTGCATCTTTATTTGTTCTTGTGCAGATTGGAAACGGACTTGCTCTGGGCTGCATGATCACGGGAACCGTTACCTTCATTCTCCTCAGGATACTGAGGAACGTCCATTTTAGCTTAAGCAACTTTTCCTTCGGATTCTTCGGGACGATTGAGTCTCTCTTGATGTGCTGGACTTTGTCGACATTCGACTTTCCCCAGGGGACAAAGGACTGGATTCTTGCAGTCACCATTGGACTCCTCTATTGCTTAGGACAGATGTTCTTCACTCTCGCACTCCAGCTGGAAGACGCGGGACCTGTTTCACTCGCAAGGAGCTGTGATGTCATCTTTGCGTATATTTGGCAGTTTCTGTTTCTTAATGTTGTTCCTGATGTATTCAGGTGAGTTACCGCATATTTAATTAATTAGTGTGCAAGCCTTAATGAGTTCTAATTGGATTTCTGTCTATTGCTTTGCAGTTTAATTGGGGGCGGCGTAGTGATCACCGCAGTATTCATCACTGCCGTAAGGAAATGGCTGTCTGAGCTTCCGGAGAAAGACAAGAGACGCACGACACTTTGGTTCTTGTTGAGATGATCTCGTTGTGCCGTAGGCTTAAGAATTTTATGACTTTTTTATATACCTCCGTTTTATGTTCTCTCCACTCTCCACATCGATTTGTTAATTTAAACTTACTGTGAGACAAATGCACTTGTTCGAAGTTTGAGTGAGTGTGGTCTCCACTTAAGCACACACACACGTACCTCTCAGATTTTAATTAACTTTATTGTTGAGTTACGAATAGAAGAATTTAAGTGTGGATATCTTTGAGTATCCTGTGAGTTGGTGGTTAAATAAATTCCACATGAAATGCATTAATAAATTGTACACTCAAATTTTACTCCAAAAGACTTGCTGAAGAATAAACTGAAAACTGTTAGACACTTTTGCTACATTGCAATTCAAAATCGAGTGTTTGTGTGTTTTAAATTAGAAGAGGGTATTTGCATTGGAGGTTCTACGGAGGAGAAGGACCTCAATTAAAAATCCTAGAGTTGATTTTGCACAACAAACCGTGAGCGTATTAAATGGGCTAATGAATTTATAGAGTCTAATTTGATTCGGGTGAAGTCTGAGGTGGGTTTATGGCGTCTCAAGTCTCAAGGATGGCCTGAGAGTTTGCAGGAAGTTTCTAATGGACTCGGAAGGAAGCTTGGGAAACCATTTTATCCGCAAATTGGTTATCCTAGAAGGTAGCTCCTCTGTAAAGCCTCCATTCCCTGAGCAATAATGTCGACCGAATCTTGACTCAAATCCGAATTCGTTGAACAACGGAACCCAATTATAAATCTCTATTTCTGGAAACTGGCCACTCTCTTGGTTGAGTTCTACCGGCAGCTTCCGTGAGCTTATAATTAAAATGCGTTCTTCCTATTCACCTGAAGTTTCTGTTTTTTGTTATATAAAAAAGTTCGGGAAGTTTCTTTGCAATTAAGCTCAGAAGTTCTGGCATGTCATTGCAAGTCATGTCCGGGAGATTGCGATCCATCATCTCAAGAACCACACGATGAATCGACATCAAAATTTGCAGACATTCAGTGAAAGCGATACACAGCTTCCTCCCAAATTTTGATGTCGATAGATTACAACGGTGACCAGTGGTGGTCTTAAATCGTTGACCAATGTTAACTGGGTGCAACAAAGGGAAACCAATATGGGTGTAACTGGCGTAGAGTTTTTTAGTATTTTCTGGGGTGAGATGAATCTTAGTTTTATAGGATTTTTGAGAACTTGTTGAGAGAGATGGTTTGACATTAGCCTTGAACTCTGATGTAATAAGTGTTCCAAAAACCCAAATTACTGCAAAAGCTGTTAACAATATGTTCGTGGAATGACTGGCGAAGACAGCTACAAATGGATTTCGTATTGAGCTGAAGTTTGTTTGTGTGAATTTGAATGTCTTCCAGGTACAGTTGAGATTCTATACACAAGGTCCTGCTGCTTTCTTCAGACTTCAGGGTCACATCCGTCAGATTTGGATGATGATTTGATTTGAATGAATTGGATGTACTTTGCATGCACAATGACTCTGTGTTGTGGATACTTTGCATATTACAAGTATACGGATCATGCGGGTAGCTCCTCGCGGTTATTATTGTCCTTGAGACTTGAGCTTGAGAGGATTATGTTCAGTGGAACAACAAATACTTTGTCGTCAGTTTCGCAAGGAATTTCTAAGAGATAGTATCAGTTAAAAGTGATGGAACGTGGTGGAAGATAACCAAGAGTGGTAAACAAACGGAACCAGAACTTCGTATAATCTTGACCCATTTTATATACTGCATAGTGCATAATACTGGTAGAAATTTATTGGATTGCATGCATTGTTATTATTTCCATGAATTGAGCCAAGTGAATCTTTGTGCCTTTCCTGTGAAAGGTGTATAATGCGATGCAGCGATTTCCAAGTTTGCTTAGAAGTAAACAGAATGCGTTTTATTTTCATGACAAAAATTTAATCTCATTGTCGTCGTGAGTTTATACTTGCTAAGTTGTTCTTCAGGAAGTGAATGCTGCCAAGTTCAAGTTGGGATATTTCTGGGAATTAAACTTGTTGTGAGGTTTCCCTGTGGCTGTGGCTAATCGGTAACTTTGAGGTTAAAGACTGAAATGTATTTAGAAGCAACATAGTTCCCTTAGTACAAGAACCTAAGATGTGTTACACAACTCTGCATAAATCGAAAGCTACCATAAACCTCGTTACGAGTCAGAACCCTGTAAAGCATATTTATTGGTGTCTGTCTTAGCATTAAAAGCATTGAAGTGAATAGGCTAGACACTGCGTCAAGGGAAAGAGAGAGAGAAGAAAACTGGAAAGCCCTTCAAAGGTCATCATCATCAAAACTTGTATTGATTTGAAGTAAAAGTTAGCAATAAAAGTAAAATATTGAGCGTGGAAGAAGAGTTGCAGACGAAGAGATGATCTTGGAGGAGTTTGGGCAAGCCGAGTCCGCAGCAAGCAGCCTTAGCATTGAGTAAGTGTGTTGGAGATGATCTAAAGAAGAAGTAGAAGAAGATGCTGTGGCGGTGGAAGAAGCAGTGGAGATTATTTAATGTCCCAGGAGACTGCAACAGACATGACATAATCCTCCTGCTTTTTATTCCCCAGAGCCTCATTCCGCATCCCGTAGAAAGTATGGGAATCTCTTCGATGGTCACTTTCCCAGTTTATCCCCCTCAACGACCCATTCCCTCTCTCCTTAATTGAGAATCAAACCCATTAAATGAAAGTAATGACGGATACTTTCCTCTAAATAGACTTCCTTCCTTCCTTCTCGCCACACCAAAACTAACCAAACTCACTTGCTCCTTCTTTCTCTCTCTCTGATCGTGTTGCCTACTTTTCCTTTGCATGTGGAAAGTTGCGAATTACCTAGCGCAGTTTGTGGTAACGGGTTTTTTGCGGTGTCAGTTTACCTGACACAAAATGCACCAGAATTAATTGGCTCACACGAATTTAATAGAACCATAGATCTAGTCCCGTATTTATTTTATAGGATTATTTGGCCAGTAAATAACATTGTGTAGATTAAGTGATTGGTGACTATATACTCCTTCTTGATTAAAATTCATATGTGTGTGTATTTACGTATTGCATTCATACAGACATCAAGGGTGAGTAAATAACTCCGTATTATTTTGTACGAAATAAATTCACAATAATTATTATTCTATACATTCTATAAATCAATTTGGATTTGGAAGGATAGCAATTAAAAGGTCAAAAGGTTCTATACATGTTAAATGTTAGCATAGGAAGGTGCGGGCGGTGTACTATAGTAAAAGTAGAACTTACTAATTGTAAGAAGATGATAGAATATGTAAATGATCCTTGTGAGCTTAAGGTTTAAATATCTAAAATGTGTGTGCAGTCAACAGTTGACAATTCTTTAACTCTACTTAAGTTAGTATCACAGATAATTTTAAATATACCAATAGTTGACAACATTTTAAAAAGTCATATACGTACACAATTATCCTAGTGCTTTTAAATGAATATTTCTTTCTCTAATAATAAGTCAGAAATACTTAATTATATTAGAAGCTAAACACACCATTTATGCATTTACACGTTATTTATTAATACTTAAGTTGTAGTAGCTCCAATGACACTATACAAGGTTATTATATTTAATATATAAGTTCTGTTCGTATTCTTGTAAAAAGAGAAAACTCTGAAATGTTTTCTCTAATTTCCAATCCTCCAATGCGTTCAGGTGTGACTCCGTTAACCTGAAATAGGCAACATAAAATTAGTCTACAAGGCATCCAGATTCATCGACGAATGGGTGTCGTTCTTACTGCAGAGAATCGTAAAGTCATGTGGAATCCTTTGCTCCGTTGCCTCACTAATTGACTTTCATTAATTAGTTATTCTAGTTTACGAATTAGGATTACAAATATTATTAAACTGATGATGATCGTCCGTACAAAAATAGTCCACTGATAGTTTCATGTAAGTCTCCATTCGCCCCAACACATTATCATCTCACTTTCTCCTGATTAATACGAACCACCACACTGTATTATAACCACCACAGGTCCTTACTAGTATACTAATAATAATACTAGACGAGGAGACTGTAGTTTCTAGAAGAAGTCTAGAGGAATAATCTGAGGAGAGGCACAGAGACAAGTGAGACGTTGATGGAGAAGACGCTGAGGAAGATGAGGTGGAGTGTGGAAAGAAAGTCTGGAGAAGAAGACGAGTTGGCAAGGGCCGCAGCAGGTGCGGTGTCTGGTGAGGAATCCGAAGAAGAAGATGACGACCCCCCTCCAACGTCTCCACCCCCACTGACACCACCACCCCCACTGCTACTGCTGCTTCCACTGCCGGAAGCTCCTTTCCTCTTCTGAATCGCAGCAATCTGGTCTCCTGGAAGTTTAAAGTTTTTAGTTTTTGAGCTTTCGTTTAGTGGTTTCTGGGTGATTAGTCGGGTGAATGGGAATTACCTTGGGAGACGTAGACAAGCGTGGATGCGGGTTCGGCATGGGCGGTTTTGCAAGTGTAATTGCCCGAATCGGAGAGCTGGGCATCGCGAATGGTCAGCCGAGAGTGCGTCTTGCTCCCTGGCTCCGTGTGCACTGTCACTTCTCTCGAACTTCCGTAATTTATCATCCTCTCGTTGTGGTACCAAAATATGTACTCTGGAGGCTTCGGACTCTGTGGAACAGTTAAAACTCGAATCATCCACACTGACTGACCACAACTCACTCAGCTCCACTCTCCCTGTCACTTCCCACCACACACACAAGATTGATCTTCTCCGTTGACACTTCACTCAACGACAACTTTATTTATGGTCGCACCTAATCGATTCGATAGGGAGACCCACACCGTAATGGACTACGCGCATATTTTACTTTAAGGAGCCTCTCCGAATAACAATGGAACAATTGAGAGTGGACAGGAGTGTGTGATGCCATGATTAACTTCGTACCTTCTCAATTACACAGACGAGGTTGATGGTGCTTCCTTGTTCGATGTGGTACTCCCCGTTGCCCAGGATGAAGGCTTCTGGGACTGCAATGTGGAGGTGAACCAGGTACGACACGATTCCTGTCCCTGTGGACACCTGCAGCCAAACCACACATTCCATTTATTAGCATCACTTTTAGGACTCTATGTGACTATGGACATATGTGACTCTAAAAGAAGAGCTCTATTAAAGGAAAGAAGTCCCGTTAATTAGGAATGCACTTGGAGTTGCATACGTAAGAAGTAGCTGGGCTGGTGAGGATGCTGCAGGACTTAATTCTTTATACACTAAAAAGCAAGCAACGTGATCTTGTTACAAAAAACACTCGAGTCTCGAGACTCGAGACTTTCTCTCTGGGCTGTGTGTAAACTTGTGTGTGTAAAAAGATGCAAGGAGTCTGAAGTGGAGTGGAAGTCTCCACTGTCATTACCACTGCTGCTGCTCCTGTGTCATCTCATTGCCAATGGCACGACCATAATCATTAATTATGAACTCTCCAAGAACAAACTGCCTGTCATCTCGTTATAATCCTTTCAGCCGAGGCTGAAGACTCAACGAGAGATGATATGCCTACCTGGTCTCCTCATCTCCTTCATTACGATATGGTTACACTGGGAAATCATTCCACAGACTCATTCAACCTCCTTATCTCTTTCCCGTTGCGATGCACTCCTCTCGTTTGTGGAAATTACTTGGATTTTTCTCTTGCGGAATAATATCTCTAAGCACTCTGCCACTCTAGAACTCTAGACTTTCTCTAGAGACTCTACAGAGAGGTTTTATACCCCGGGAAATGCTGGTCTAATGCTAATTTTGGATATTCCGTGTATTATTATTTCTTTTCCTCGTTTTTGGTGAGTCTTGAGTGCGAGGGGAGAATATGATTTGCATTTGTAAAGTAAATGACTTTGTCAATTGGTTTAGGGAATGGATGAAACGAGGCCCGTATGCTTTTACACGCATAATCTTGTGGAGAACAGGAGAAAGGAGTGGGTGGACTGCATTTATTGGCTGTCGTTGTACTATGGAAGTTTGTCCTATGGATAATTCAATGGCAAGTATAAAGTATTATGGGATCCCATCCCATTATGCATCTCTCTCTCTCTCTCTCTGTTGAAATACAAAGGGATAAGACCCTACACAGCCTATTAAAGGGCAAAACAAGATCTGTGAATTGGATTCAAAGACATCACACAAAGAAATCTCGACGTTCATGTGTACAACAACTTCCTACTTCCTGTTTGTTGTGCAATTACCCAAAAACTTATAGTGGCCTTGTGCTGTGAGGATAACGATGGTAGAGTAGGAAGAAGGAAAAAGCAGAAAGCTGATTCATGAAAAGACTTTTGTGTAAAAGTAAATAATAAAAGAAACAATTATGGGAACAACAACGCGAGGAGAAAGAAAGTTGGGAGCTGCAGCGAAATCAATAACTGCCAAGGCGAGATTTATCTCCTGACAGACATGAGAATGCAGTTAAAGGATAATGGAAATGCATCTCTGTGAAGACAAGCTTAAAAGAAAGTAACTTTCTTTCATCCGGAGAAAGCATCTTTTTAAATGAGGATTTAAAGTAAAAAAGAAATTGGGAGTGTGTATTTAATTTACCTGACACTCGTAAGTTCCATTGTCTCTCCTCTGGACAAACTTGATTTGTAGAGTCCAGTCGTCAGTTCCATCAGCGTGGAGGCAGTTGAATCTCTCGTCGTTTGTGTAAGTGACTGCACCACTCGTTAAGATGTGCCAGTCTCGTCTCCTCACCCAAGATATCTGCAACACCACACAAACACATAAAAGGATTAGTGCCACGCGATGACTTTATGGGAGCGAAGATAGCGAATCATCGGATCTTCTAAATGGCAGAGACTGTGCGATACATAAATACTTTTCCCACAGGCTCTCTCTTGATGAAAGACCCGGAGAGAAAGTTGTGATACAAATTCCTCCCTTTTTCTGTTGATATTTAATTGAGCATCAGTTTTCTTGGAAAATATTATTAGTTACTTTTGAACCCTGAAAGGAGGAGGAAGATGGAAAGAGTGGAGCCAATTTATCTTGGGACTTTTTCCCAGACTCCCATTTCTCTCTTGGCTACTAAAAGAATATAAACCGTCGAGATGTCTGTAGTATTGCATTTCATCTTTTAGTTTGATTTTTTGTTGTGAAAAGTTCTTTTCGCGTGTTCTATTAGCGAACTTAATGTGGGTGTCTGCACTTCTAAAAAATGAAAGCTTGGCTTTGATTTTGTCTAGCTTATGAAAGCCTTTTTTTAGGAAGGAAGTCAATACTTGGATTTTTCTGGATGAAGGATGGACATGTGTTTGTTTGTGTCTTGGAATAAAACATACTCACAAGGTTCCAGGGATTTTCCGTGTGTAAATGATACCTACAATTTCAAGTACGCGTAGTTTGTTGTTTATTGAAATAGATACAGGTGGATACAAAGACATAAACTTATGTCTTTTTTGTATTTTGTATACTATTTACCCTAATTCCAAGAATCCTAGGCGCAGACAAGACATTCTTCAGAATGGCTTTTATCCTTCAGGTAATGGGAAAAGACTGATGGAAAGTTGAATAAAAGAAATATGATAGTGATAGTATAATTCTATTTCAAGCAGGAAGTTGTCTATTACTCCACCAATAGGCTAGAAACAGAGAATATAACGTACATATTTTATGGTTAAAGTTAAAGGAAAAGTGGGGCATTCTGCAAGGGGTAAACGAAGGAATGACCCAATAAACTTCATCCTATTCACCTACATCTCAACAGTAAATCAAGAAGTTCAAGTGGTTCCACAGAATACGAGAGACAACTGAAGGAAATACTGTGAATGAGACAAGGAAAGAGAGAGAGAGACAGGAGCAGATTGCACAAAGTGGGTGAGTTTCCTTTGGCAATCACCCGTCTTCTGCTGCTTTTTTCGAAGAGCTTTCACAAGACTCTATTGAGGTTTGTGTTCCAACAGGTAAATGCATTAGGGAGGCAAAGGAAAGGAAGCTGCTGGTGAAAGTGAAATGAGTGGAAGAGACAGAAGACATCCTCATGTAAAGTAAAGAAGGTTCCAAGAAACAAATCCACCTAAATCTACGCTGCAAGTCCAAAGACTAAATTTTACTTTCACACACACACACAACCACGTCAAAGGACACACTGTCACTGCACACCTTCTTTCCCGGATTACACACACTCTCCTTTCAAACTTACAATCGAATCCTTGTGTGTGTTTTTTTCTCGTGAATAACAATATTCCCTTACATGTCCTGTCTTCTCCAGAAAAGAGAAAGCTTTCTCTTCAGATATAACACAACCTTTGTTCATCTTTACAGTTCTTGTGGATGAAAGGACGGGAGTGTGTTTGCTTTTTTATTGTACAGCCAAGAGAGGAGGCAGGTAGAGTTACACTTTTAGAAATGGGATGAAAGTAAGAGAGACGGAAAAAGGTCAAAAAGACAAGAGAGAGAGATAAACTTACCGTACGTTCGCCGAGATTCCTGACTTTACACCTGAGGTACGCAGTGTCACCCAAAGGGATTGTGATATTAATGGCCGTGTTGTTTTCAAACGGATTCTCCACGAGTTTCTGGAGTTCTTCGAAGCTGGCGTATTGCTGACCGTAGCCCCCACCGATGCCCAAGGGATGAGGAGTCACTTGGTTCTGGTCAGTTGCCACTGTCACTGTCAGTTGGCGGCCTTGAACGTGTCGAACAAAACCTGGAAGACAAAAAGAAATCACGAACCTACTTTAGAAGCTATTCGATAGTTTAAGAGCGAGGCTTATTGGTGCTTTCTCCAGGTTTCAATTTGTTTGTTGGATATTATGTACATATGTGGAGATGCGCTATATATCTGTATAGTTATATATAGGCGGGTGGTGGTGGTGGAGGGACATCCGTTTATAACCGAATGATTTATCTCGGTCGGATGAGTGTGGCGGTGGTTGTGTGTGAGTTCCGGTCAAGTCTCTTGTCTCTTTAGGATATGGAAGAGACACAGAGGGCAAAAAGCAGTGACCATGTATACTCTGCGGACTCTGTATATATGCATATCTAAAGAGTATACTATACAGCTAGTGTAATTTATGACTGGAGAGATATGATAGGGAAAGAGCATCAGGGAAAGTCAAGGGATTTATTACTCTTCGGAAAGTATGACTACTGTGTGACAGCCTACAACCTTCCTCCCTCCTATATACTTTATACTTTATTGTACGACTGGATTCACTGGGGAATTTAGTGGGTGGCTGGAAATACTCGATTTCGTATCAAATTAGCAAAGTAATAAATGATGGTGAAAGTTCCTCATGATCTGAACTCTCTGTGTGTGTGTCTTATCTTATCATGTTATAAATAAGAGTTCACGCGGGACTGTGTCTACTATTATTATTCTATATTTAGAAACATTAACAACTGGAGGAAGGAAGGAAGAAGGAGAGTGACTGTTGATGATGACGACCTTTGCTCTGTACTCTGTACCTTTTGGCATCAGCAGTCTATAGATAAACCTGTGGACTAGTCCCTAAAGGAGCTTTCACCTACTTTCACCTTAAAACAATCGGATGCACTACGACACAATCAAAGTAGATTTATCGAACTGCTTATTGGGAGTGAAGAAGAGATTTGGTCTCTCTCTCTCGACTCTCGTCTTAAGCCTTTCTATTTTGATGTACAGTTGGTGGGAGGATGTCTTGATCTCTTTCAAAAGAAGATTTCTCTTTTCCTTTTATCGTACCTACCGAAGTCCGTAGAAGCCGTAGTATTTTAGTATTTGGTTTAGAAGCGATGGAGGAGGCAGTAAGTCACTAGTGCAATAAGTGGGTAGCAATGGCAAAGGTCGTAAATTTTTTCATGGGTGATCCATTCCGGATTTAAGTTGACGGCGACAGAAGAAGAAGAAGGGAAAGTAATCCAAAATCTGGTGAAATACGACCTCACTTTCCCTCACTTCTTCTTTGTGCATCGGCCTATCTGATTCTTCTCAATTCTCGCCCAATTTCTCAAACAAAAAGAGAAACTGATGCGAATTTTAAGGCAGTCGTGAGTGTCAACTGTATTCACAGTCTCTTCGGACTTTAAGGCTTTTACGCGATACCCGAGAAACATGCCCACGAGGGTGTGTTTGCAAAAAGTAAGTGGCTGTTTGTCCCCGAGTATCATTATATTGTTAGACACAAGTGTTTTGCTGCCTCCGTGTTTGTGCAAACGCAAACATCAGAGAAACTAAATGTTTGAATTGGGACAGGCCTACCTATACTCTCTATACAATGTCACAGTAAGGATGAGTAAATATTGTATACATTTATGCTAACATAAATGTACACAATATTTGTGTTGGTATTCAGATTGGGAGAAATGGATTTTACAAATAGGAAATAACAAGCGAAATTATTCTGCAGAGACATTTGAGTTTGTCGTAAATGTTTTTTTGTGCTTGATGGCTTGTTTCTTGAATTTTCTAACGTGTTGAAAGGAAAGTAAAAATAGTTTCGAGTGTTTGTGAAAGGTCTTTTTGAGAGATACGTGAAAGGTAAGTGTGTAAAACAATACGCTGGACACTAAGAGAAATAAACACACAATTATTTCCAAGCTGGACATCTTCAAAAGTAACTTTGAAGAACGGAGTTTGTGTAAAATGAAAGCAGAGTTTTTTGTCTGGGGGAACAAAAAAAAGCAGCTCCAAAGTTGTTTTGTGTAGTTTGTCCATAGTGTGACTTTCATTCTTCTGCGATTTAAGTAGCTCGTATAAAAATGGCGAAGAAAGAAAGGGGTTAATGTATTTGCTGAGATGGAGGATATGTTCTTTTGGTAGTGTTTATGCGTAGACACAATTTCCTCCCGTATTTATCTCACTTTACAATCTCCATTCTCCATTTTCTTTGCTCTGTTTTTGGAGACGGAGACAACCCGGCTCAGCTCTCATTTCGGTTGACACTCTCCCATCACGTTTCTTTGTATTTTGTGGTAGGTGAAAGCTAAAATCAACCTTAGCACATAAAGTAAGTGTCCACGAGTCCAAAGATGTTGTGAGTCTTGTGAGTGGAAGCCTAAGTGTATACGTACAGTGTGTGGGACTCGTTAAATAAAACTGTCACGAGAGAAAATCGTTGCAAATTGGTTGAGACCGTTGGCCAAGGAAATGGGACAATTTGTAGAGCAGCTCCACACTCACACAGACTTTTAAGTTGGAGCTTAGGAAGGACATTCTTCTCTGTTTAAAAGTCTCTCTCTCGCTTTCCTTAAGCGTTGGCATCTTTGGTGGTGGGGTGCAATTTGTACACAAAGTAGCACACATCCACTTCCTGGATTCCCTAAAATACTTTCTACTTTCTCTTCTTTCTTTCCTATTGTGTATTGTGTGAGAACCCCATTTCCTTCCTTAAACCATCCGAGCAAAAAAGCATTTGTGTGAGTGTGTGTCTGTATGTCTGTGTGTTTGGTGCTTTTGCTTTCTCCTCTCTGAAGAATTTATTGACTCGTATAACTGCTCTGATTTCTCTGGGGGAGAAGTAGATAATTTATAGGAGATGGGCCACACTAAAATAGTAATGATTACTGACTGAGAGTTTTAGATGGGATTCGGAAGGCTACTCACTCGTCTACGAATGATGTTAAATGTTTGAAACAATAATTTGCAAAAAATGGGGGAAAGAAGGATTTGCGAAAGACGAAAGCTATTTGAAGTGAGAGTAAAAATTCTATTTGGAGGGGAGCAATCAAATGAAATCTTATTTGGGATTTTAGACTTTACTGACTTTTAGTTTTATTATAGATAATATAGAATGCTAGGAGATTTGGAATAGTATTATACTCTAGAGTCTAGCGTATTGTGGGAGGGTGGCAAGTGGCGAAAAGTGGCGGTGGCCTAAATCCGGTCCGAGTTGTAAACTGTGTTTATAAACCATCTAAAATTATCCTTGGTTGTAAAATCCGTCGTAGAGTGTGTCATTGTCTTTTTGTCCACAAGCTAATAAACACCACTAGAGAGAAAGTGAGTTTTCCCCATAAGAATACGAATATGTGTAGTCGAGGTTTAGTTTTAGTTGTACGGAGAAAGTAATTGAGCTGGGTGTTTTATCCCCAGTCTCTCGTCGTATTGTTTCAGGGCTGTCTGCAGCATTAGCATATTCTCAGAGGAGCGCATTTGCCAGAATTAACTACACTCAAGGATCTCCTTCTACTTGAATGTTATGTGTGTGTGTGTGCAGTTGTGTTGTAGCGAAAGATAATTCGCAATTCGCAAAAAGCTGAGTGCAGATAGGAGTTAGGAGGGATAACGTGTGAGTGTGAGTTTGTCGCAGTCTTTAAGTCTTATTCTGTCCCACTAGACAAATAGTAATAATAATATAAGGAGGGCCATGAAATAGGGAGTAATTAGTCACTCCGTTGCGAGTGTGTAAAATAAACCGAAATAAAAGTTGTCCTTGGGAGAAAGTATACGCGGATTTTGGTGTTTTGAGTTGAACTGTGTGTCCTATCTTATGCGTAGAAGAAGAAGCTCCCTTAAAGAAACCAATTTAATTAAAACGACACTTTGCCCGATTAGGAATTCGGGAAGCGTGGCTCTCTGACTCCTTCCGTGCTCTTTGCTCCTTCTGTCTTTTCACTTGGACGGCTTTCTCCTGACTAATTGAAGTGGGACGGGTATAGCATGCATAGCTGTACGTCTTTCTTGCAAATTTTGTGCAGGAAACACGCTATACTAAGCTGTGTATCCGTGTGATATACTAAGCTGGATGGATGGATGATCTTATACCCTTCGCAGTTGTTTGCACTTTCTCCTTCAGTTCACAAGGAAAGTGGGTGCAACAGCAGTTGCCCAGTTGCCAGTCGAAAGTGACACAGATGAATTAATCGTCGAAGGAAAACTCCCAAAGAACCCCGAAGAGTCTAATGAAAGTCTCACAACTGACCTTGCATTCCACGGCAGTCGATGAGTCTCCTTGTGTGTTGACATTTACTTAACATTTGAATGAAAAAAATGCGACTAGAGATATACGCTATAAATTATAGTAAAACCTGGTGGAACCAAAAGTCATGATTCCTACAACAGAATGATGATGATGATGATGACCCTATTGGATTGGATGGCAGGACATGACGAAATATTGAGATATTCAATGGTACAATGGTGAGTAATAAAATGTCAACCTTTATGAGGCTGCGGGAAGGTTGCTTTGCTTATAAAGTTCGCCTGTGTATTCAAAAAGACTCTGGAGAAAACACGGCGGAGCTGTTGGAGGAAGAAAAAAGATGCATTTCACTTTCTCAATCGATTTACAGCGTTATTGACTTAATACTTTTGTGCACGAACGGGAGACTTCACTTTCCACCACTCCTACTCGACTATTTTTAACTGGCAACTGGAGAAAGTTCAGAAGCCCTGAGGATTTGGCAGAGACTGACTATACCGATTGGTGTGTTTGTATGTGTTCAGTCTACAGAAGTCTACAGGCTGTGTGAGGCTGTCACATTTGAAGGAAGACGGGGATGGGACTTTACGCATTTGAATTATTTCTTGACTGCATTTGTATTCCTTGACAGTTGAGAGAAAGTTGAAAGTAGTAAAGTGTACAATGGGAGGAGGGGGAGGGTCTGGCTGTAATCTTCGAGGCTTCTTCAACAACGAAATATTTGATGGAAATTGCACTCTCGTATTTTAGGTGATCGGCCCAATCCGTGTTATTTTAGATTCTAGAGTGATTCACTATATTCCCAATGGGAATAAGTCTGCCAGATACAGAGATAGATTTAGTTAATGATTAACTCTGCGTGCCAAGTTTACGGAATGGAGAGGTGGATTAACTGCAGTTGGAAGTGGAGAAAGTCAGACCAACTTTGGGCACAAGCTCGGCAAGTTGGAAGTACAATCATGTAACAACTATAATGTGAGATAAGTTTAAGTCACGTTGAGAGTTTTTTCAAGTCTTCAGAAGAAAATAAAAGCTTTCGTTGCAAACAAATCTAGGGCAATATTATATTATAAATACACTTTCTCGCAGACTCTCAGCTAGTTAGCGAAAAGTGGAATTGTAAACAATTTAATTTAAAAATTTCCGATCGCAATTTGGTAGTTCATGAAACAAGGCATTAGGGATTGAAATAATGATTTACTGGAGGAGATAAACATCACGTCATTCGTTAACAATTGTTATATATCTTGTGTACTTTCACCTCCACCCACATTTGACACACTGGTATTTATGTAAATGATATAGAAGCCATGAATAGTAATCAGATGTGACTTTCATCTGCCTGTTTGTCCAAATTCAGCTTATCCAGTATTAATATTGGCAAACGATCTCTTTTCTCCGGATTTAAAATAAATCCGAGAACTACAGGAATGGTTATTCAGTGTGTGCTTTCATCAAATTTTACGTATTAACTTAGCAGGTCGACGAATTTATTTGTATTTGTAATAAAATATGCTTATTCGGTTGCTCTCTGTGTCAGTTGGCTGTAAACAGAGATAGGAAATAATATTTTGATGAATTTATGAATTCGCATTGGAACAGAGAAATTGATAACGAAGCTTTGATTTCTGCCCGAATGAACTTCTCTGACTCTCTGACTCAACACATTGCTATTATTATTATTATTATTATTATTATCACTGCTCGCTTCTTCCTTCCTCCAAACACGCGGAACAATATGTTATGTGTGTGTGTGTGCGTTGACTCTTGTGATGTATTTATTTATGTGATTTGTGTGTATGAAAGTTGAGACTGGAGATTGGAGCGTGTAATAATATTAATAATTAAAGTAAA
>JAQGAD010001690.1:0-17636 GCA_034696625.1 Isotomurus palustris | reverse complement strand
GATCTGCAAAATCACGTGGAACGCTGGCAGGTCGAGGGTGTTCACTAATTATCTCCCGTATCAGCTGCATTCGAAACTCAAGAAACGTCATTCCAATGTGCATATCCCGATAAATGAGAAACGCGTTATAGGTGCATAAGTCAATGAGGTGGTAGAATAGCTTCTTATACCACTTCTTCGACTTCCTTTTTACGCTGTACAAGTGCATCATCATATCCCCCTGGTCGATTCCTCCAGCATGCTGATTATAATCCATAACCGTCTCAAGCTTTTCGATAAATTCAGTCCAGTTCCATACAGTTGATGTTGCTGAAGCTGACGGAGTTATTCCTCCTGTAATAAAATATTTTAGATTCAAAATGTATGTAAAAATGGATGGCTTCTAAGATTTAAGTGCTCTACCTGATGGTGGTGAATCAAGCGCTGCATCCAGACTTCTATTTCGTATGTTGTTCTCCTCACTGTCCTCATCAGTGCTCACTGAATCTTCATACTCCGTCTCCTCACCAGACTCCCCTTCAGATTCAGCGTTTGCGAAAATTTCTGTGAACCAACAAGCAGATTCATAATTCTGAAGCAGTTCTGGGATTTCAGCCTTACCTGAATGCTCGACGGTGGTAGTAGAGTTTCGCTCAGGAGTGACAGCAATTACTTCTCTGTTGTTTCCTTCCTCCAACTCCAGCGAAAGAAAAATGTCCTGAGACTGTTCCCAGTCTGATCCAGACATGTCCATCCGGATTCAAATTTACTAATTTATTTAAATCTATTGTCTGGAATGTCGAAACAGATTAAACTATTCTCTTGAGTGATCCTCGTTAGCTCTGGCCACAACGGGAAATTAAAATTTTCCAAAACATCAATTGATGTCGGTACGCATGAGAACTTAAATTCTGGTGGCCATCAATTGATGGCCATACGTCACTAGGCTCGTATAGTTACGACATCAATTGATGTCCGTCCACGGAAACGCATAAGAATATGCAAACATCAATTGATGTCCGTACGCATGAAGGTACAGGAGTTGGAAAACATCAATTGATGTCGGTACTAGTGAAAGGGTTAAGAACATGGACTATTATGGAATAGACTTGAACTTGCAGTATAACATGTGCTACTATTTATAATTTAAATAAATGCCATAACAGTACTATTTAAATAAATAAAACTAATTTCACGTCTTTAACTTTCTCTCAAAGCTTGTCTCGTTTAGAAAGCAAACACAACTTATGCAACAATGATGCATATCTCCTCTAAAGGAAAAAGCATTAAGCGCTGAAAGTGACGCACATTGCTTTCCTAGGTATTGTTCATTGTTCTCCAATCAAGAAATGGACTGACACAGAGTCCTCCAAACTTCCGTCATTTATTTGTCAAATGAAGGTAGCAAATAGGATTAAGGTGAGACCTGAAAAGAGAGTTTACAAACTGTCTCTCTCTTTCTCTGTTCATATCCAAATTTCCACATGAGAATCATAAATTAGATTTGGAGGCTCTCAGCTTTGAAAAGTAAGTAGAGTGAGAGTTCTTTCATCCGAACGACAACGAGACACTAAATGTTTAATGCTATTACAATATTTGATTTTACGAAAGAAACACACACGCATTTTTCTTTTCTTGTGGGTTTTAGCCTCTCTTTTCCAGAAGAAACGGAATATTGAAATGTCCTTATTTATTCTTCTTTTGTATTTCTAACCTTCTTTCACCCGTTCACGACCATCGCCGTCGCGAGGAATACATCCGGGTGTTGTTTTTGCTCTACCGTGCCCTGCATTTGTGTCTGTGTGGAGTTAAGGAAGGAAGAAATACGGAGAAAGAAATCCTTCAAGTCGAAACTTTTGAACTCAAAATCCCATGACGCACTAGGGAATTTGGAGTAGCCAAAGTGGCGAAAACTCATTGGACGGTCTTATGCAAGCTAGCAGAGTTGCTGTTGCGTTGCTCTCTCCCTCAATAGTCCCTTTCCCAAGTCGGATGCATTAAGTGTTTCCAAATCTACAGAGAAGTCCTTCCTACAACTTCACCCGTATTACACACATACATAATACCCTTCCGTATATTCCCTTCTAACTGTTCTAACCCTTCCACTTATTCCTTCGTCCTACTCCTTCGTTAGTTAGCAGAGCAGAGAAGCAAACAAATCTCATGGCACCTTTCACACAATCCACAATCCACATGCAAAGTGTCCCGGATCTCGACACAAATTGTGAAGTTAGTTCAAGTGTCCTCGCCAAAGGGAGACAAGCCTACAATCCTCGTGAATCCTTCCCATAAACACACCAGCACCACAGTTCCCTTTTGCTTTCTCCCAGCTTTCTCCGTTTATCCGAACTTCGAAGAAAAGCAATGAAATCCAAACAAACTAGGGACATAATCATCACAATAACACGATGATTTCCCTTCTTCTTCCCTAACTCTCTACAATTCACCAATAAATCTCTTACGCCAAGTCTACGCACATAAAAACACCTTACATTGCACAACTTCTTTTTCCTCTCAATTTTAATCACTTCTTTACAAGAGTACGTGAGTACGTGTTCCGTCATAAAACACCACCACCTAGAAGTCGTTTACTTGTACTGATGAATCCCTTAATGATTATTACCCAACGAAACTCTCGAGAAAGCCCTTTGCTCATCAAAGACTACGATGAATCCGATGAACACGCGTCCCATACGATTCAAAAATGCAAAGCTAAAGAAACCAAAGACGGATAAAACACGATTATTAAACTACCTCAATCACTCACTCTTCTATACTTTCTTTCTCAACTTTTTAAGCCCAGCATGAGATTCGACATGAACAGCTTTTTCATCAAATCCTTCTTCACGTATTATTATTACTTTTACGTAATAATCTTTTTCTCCTTTGAAGCCAAGAAGCTCTCTGCGTTGTAGGCACCAAAAAGAACGCAACGACTCACGAGGACACACAGCAGAATTCAGAGAGCACAGAGGGAGGTGAGTCTCCGGCTGGAAGGAAGGAAAGCTGTTGATGTCACTTTTTTTTTACCTCAAAGCGAACTTGTAGGAAAAAGGGAGATGAAAGGGTTTTACATAAATGTAATAAAGTGAGCATCTTTCTCCCAAAAACTGCCTACTGCACACACACACAGAAAAAAGAAGAATCCTACCTGATGTTCAGTTGTACGTTTTTCGTTCTCTCCGAAATTCGACCTAAGCTTGAGGCTGGAAAGACTTTTATTTAAAGGAAAGTTAAACAACACACACACAACTGTCACTTCCACTTCTCCTTAAGCACAAGACTACACCAACTACCAACTACATTTACTACGTTACATTCAAACTAACTTAACTAACACGGCCAGCAGAGCTCAGATAAACTTCATCAACGTATTTTTCTATTTTGATGCACAAGTGAAAGTAAAATGGGAAAATAAGAAAGTAAAAGGGGGGAAAGAGAAAGAAGCCTCAACCCGCCTTGTGGGTAAGTGGGTACTCCTTTCGAATAAGCAATGTAAATTCTACTTTGGACTTAATTCCACCCGGAAGGATGATAGCCTAGCATACTCATCCGTACATTTCATTACATGAAAAGAACTACATTGCAATTCTCTACGCACACACAAAAGAACAACAACAATTCCTTCCTACATTCCTCCTTTTCTTTATTCACAAGTTAATATCCGGAAATATAAAATCAAAAGAACCTCATCTCGCATCTCGTAAACATTTTCCACACAAGCAGAGAGACAGTGTGTCCTCCCTCTTGTCTCAAGTAATAATGAAAACACTAAATGAAATATGAGAAATAACACAAAAATACTTTCTTTCCTCTCTGCTAGGGTGAAATCGCGGATTCCTTTTCAGCTTCACAAGGAAAAGCCACAAAGACTTTGCCAGCGCAATTTCCTTTACTTTTGACTCAGCAAAAACTGCGAGCTTCTTCTATTCTTCATCTGAATGGAAGTTATCATTTGCCACCACCGCCGAAAGCGAAAGCTCCATCAACTTTCTCCAAAGGGGAAGATTGATTTCCTCAGACTCAACCAGAATGCCTCAGTCTCAGAATCCATCCATCACTCTCCTCCTTTGCTGCAGTACAAACTCCTTTTCATTGCATACAAATGCAATACGAGACCCATTCATCTCCAACATATCTCAATACTCCAAATGCCTCGTTAGAAGAGTCTCCAGCCACCTCTCAACTAGCATGTCATTTACCTATTCTTTGCATCTAATAAAACACATCCAGTGTTAAATGTGTCTCTAGTCCTCTAAAAACTAAAACCTGACACACATCCTTTGAAACGAGAGCAGCGTATAATGTGTAATATCGTGTAATGTTGAATGTAGTTCCAATTTGCCATCTATTGCGGTCGTAAACTTCACCACACTAACTGGAAATTGCAAGCCGAGTTGTTACAACATCGTCGCCTTTACCATTTCAATTACACATTCGCCTTGTCTTTTATGCCCTGCACACCGGAACTCTGTTGGCGACATTCACAGAGCCATACACCCGCAAACACACATATATATATATATTCCACAGTACTACTGTGTCCTCGCAATTTCTCTCTCTCTCTCCCTCGTTAATTGTAGGTAGTTAAAAGCAGAGAGTCTTCTTAAGGGCTGCGTTACAAGAGGTAAGTCAACACCACTCGGAACTCAAAGACTGGAAACTATTTGAAAAAGCTCCAAGGCCAACTTAACCATCGTCATCATCATTTGTCGACAGTCTCTCTCTTCCATTTCCAGTATGGAATGAAGGAGTGAACCTGTGTGGTCGCAAGTTAACTACCGTTCACCACGCTAAATATTCCCATTGTTTTATTTGCAAGTGGCTGTTAGAGCTACACACTCTTCGCTTATGCATTATATTTTTACATGACATCACAACTTCAACACACTAACAAAGATAGACTCATGAGTGTATATTTACATTACACACAACAATCAATGCTACAACATTACGAGCAGCAGCAGCAGCAGCATCAGGACTCATCATCATTGTAAAACCGTGATCATCGCATTCCCTTCTGCACTTTCATGTTTTAAATCCAATGCAAACCTATTCACCCTACTTTTTAACTCATCCTCCTCCTTCTCTGTAATACTCTTCTTCATTACTACTTTTTACGATGAAGGATTCATCCCAGCCTCCAGCTATATACTTTCGGTACACTTGTTTTACACGGGACGGAATAGAGGATAATGTGAGTCTCAGCATCCAGTTGCTCCAGCATTGCTCTCCTTCTTCTTCCATATGACAAGACATCATGACAGCAATAGGGAACGGGACGGGATAAGAAATTTCAGAGGATCCGGGTTAATAAGATTGTGCAAGTCAGCAGAACAGTTCCAACTCAAATTCTCAAATGCCGCTGTACTTTTAACTTCCACTGACTGATTTCACTTTGAAATTAAGGAATGACTTCTCACATGTCCACAATAAAAATAAATAGAATATCTGCGTCATGAGTCGAGTCGTATACAATCTTATCAAGTCTAACCCACAAAACAATTTACTCAAGAATATTATATGTGAACATGTGAACCTGAATGACGAACCGTAGTGGGAGTAGCTATTATCTTAATAATTATTAGTGGTTAGTTATTGGTTTGTACAGTTTGTAGTTGTGCGTAACTCAATGTGTCGTCATCATCTATCCTTTTCATTTTAAACCACTCTGTGTACTATTGGCTGTGTGTTTTAAACTTAGCTCTGTGTGTGTGTTATTATTTATTTGTAGTAGAAGCTTGGAAGGGAAATCGTGTTGCAATATTGTGAGCTCAGTTTATAAATGCAGAACTGTGTCATTGAATTTTGCATATTGAATCAAGCCATCGTTTAATACTTTGGCAGTTCGCTAATAGTGGAAGGTCACTTTGCGTTATACCTTCACTTAAATATACAAACGACGACTCAGTGTTGTGATTAAATTCGCCTCCTCCTACTCTTTGACAGCTGTCAGTAACTTTCAGTTCTCCGTGGAGCATTCCCATTAATCGGTATGTTTTTGCATTTCTACATTCTTTTGTAATTTAATCCTCATACTTCTCTCCCATTTAACGATCAAACAGCAACCCACCTACCATTCTACTTTACATGTTTATAAACTACTAGAAAACACCAATTAAACTAAATTGAAATACATTCCGTACTTCGGTTTGAAAAGCCTATCCGGTGTTACTTTCATATGTCGTGTGAAGTGAAACAAGGAGAGAAGTACATTTCAAATTCTCACCTACTTTAGCTCATCATTGGCAGAGAAATAAAAGCGTGGAATCGTTCCCACACACAATTTCCAGTGTTCATAACATTCTGTGGGAGAGTGGAGAAAGCAAAGTGTTGTGAAAGTATACCTAGAGGGAAAAGGTTGCAGAGCTGTAGGCAATGTGTCCATTCACTTGTAGAGAGTAGGAATTATTATTTCTTGAAAAGAGAAAGCAAGTTGTGTGTGTTGCGTATCAGGAGATGATGATCGAAGGAAGGAACTCTTCTTGGGTTGCCACTGCTCCTTCCTTCCTTCTTCTTCCCAATCTTACGAATGTTCGAATGAACACACCGACTACTTCGTGAGTGTCGACGTTCTCCATGATTTTTCTCCGGAGACGCTGCTCTACTACAACAACTACACACATACACAAGCACACGAAGGAATGTCTAACTGTTCTTCCCTATACCTAAACACACCTTCATCCCCAGCAGTAAAGTCCCACATGTTAACCCAATGTAACCTCCATCCTTCTGCTGGGCCTTCATCTCCTCAACTTTAAAGCCCTCATCTTTATACACCTACTTGTGTACCAGAGGTAAATATTCGGAGAAAGTCTATATACACAATCATCTCTCTCTCCTCTTCGACTTTTTCCACACATATTCACGGTCTCTATATGTCTAGAGGGATATATATAGAGCAGCATTCAATTGTTATAGAGAGAGAGAGAGAAAGAGAGTAGCATTTGGGATTGCACAGCTCAGAGTTCTGGGTTATCGGTGTTTTCATTTCATACCGAAGGAAACTGGTGCTTTGTGTGTCTATGCTCAATCTCCGGAGAAAGTTTGCCTGTCTATATAGTCGGTATATCGTATCCATACAAGGAAGGGAATTATATAGAGCAGAGAGTTAATACAGAAAGTGGAGCAGGCGCGGTTGGCAGTGCCCGCACCACCCAACTGCGTCAGTCGAGAAAGTCTCTCTCTCTCTTTCTCCACGTTGTTAAGCATTGTAAGTGTGGTAGGCAGTGTTGGTGATGATGATGGTCCCCTACTACTGTGACTGTTCTTCGTGTTCTATCTCCAACACTGCAAATCCATATCGAAAGTTATTAGGAAAAAGAAGAGATACATATTCAGCGTGAGCTATGAGTTCCGTCGTATTCCTCAACTCTCGCGAATGATGGGTACATCATTTAATACTTTCTCGTGCTCTCGTCCCTTCCTTCTTCTTCTAAACTCTGTGCGGTCATCCAGTGAAAGCACCCGACCAAATCGCGGAGAAGAACAGCAGTGC
Source organism: Isotomurus palustris (assembly GCA_034696625.1). NCBI lineage: Eukaryota > Metazoa > Arthropoda > Collembola > Entomobryomorpha > Isotomidae > Isotomurus > Isotomurus palustris. The sequence continues at coordinate 10,159 of JAQGAD010001690.1, read as the reverse complement.
TCCCGAGCCAAGGAGTGTTAGTAGCTACACACTCAATTCCTAAAATAATACTTCATCTGCAAGCAAACAAAAAATCCACCTCCACTCTCCATCATCTAATTCATGTGGACACAAGAAATAACGAGAGAAACGCGGTAAGTACTTGTTAACATCACTTAAGACCAGAAATTTTAAACTTCCTGCACATTCCCAAGCTAATTTCACAAGTGAAAGTTCCCTACAGAGAAATACGAGTTCACAACTTTAGGAAACTTCTCTAGGAGATAAGGAACAAATAAATTATTACCTTTATTAGTACCATTCACAATTCCACTAAATTCTGTAGAACCTACAAACTCCGAACTATTTGTGATTCTAGTTAGAAGAATAATAATATAAGTTAGGCAACTGTCATAATAGTTTTGAGGTTATTTTTATCCCTAAAGTTCCACTCTTCTGTGACAACCACACATATAAATAAATTGGGCGGAAGAAAGAATATAATATTCCTCTCGTAGATTTCCTACGTGTGTCCATTGTAATTTTATGTGAAGAATAAGAATAAGAAACGAGATGTCTTCTTTAGAATTTCTTTGAATTCTTGTCATCTCGTTAGTGAACGAGTTGGTTGGGAGAGGTGCCACAAATTCGCAAATTCTTAGCCAATGTGCGAGGTCACACTTTCTCTCCTCCTTGTTACAAGTTGTACTTGTAAAAGTTGTAATACCAAAACCGAAGACACACAGAGAACCTCGTTGTCTGTCAGTCTGAGTTTTTTTTTCTTGTGAGGTAGTTCATAAGGAGAAATGGTAATAAATAAAAGACAAGTGAGTGCGGAACGAAGACTCAAGGAGCACTTACAAGTTGAGAATGTCGGAGAACACATATCGATACCAATTTCTGTCACACAAAGTGGCTCAGTCAGCACTTCTTCCTTCAAATGTTTCTTTCCTTTTCTCTTGTCAAATGTCACTCTCTCTACTCTCACGGAATAAAACAACATCTTCAACATTCCAACTATCAAAAGACTAACAGAGGAGAGGGTCCAAAGCCTCACATAGCCGTCCAATTCTTATTAATTTAATATTACCCAGTCCATCAAAGTCAAAGGATAGCGGAAGCCTGTAGATTCATCGCACGCAGTTTAGCGAGAGTAACTCCCGCAGTGTAATTTTGCTCCACAAGGATAAATAAAAAATCATTTTGGAATTTAATTAAGAATATTTTGGCTATGAGTCTGCAGTTTTAAAAGAACAGAGAATCCATCATCCATCCAACCACACAAACCAATTAGACTTGTGAATAATATTCGCAAATTCGCATCCTGTGCGATGTTGGTTGTGGCTTGGCTGTTGCATGAGAATATGATGGACAGATTGCAAGGTTGTTTGTGCTTGTGAGAGTATCTGTTTCAGTTCATCTGCTCATCTTTCTGTAATAAATATAACTTCTCAGAATCTGTCGAGTGATGGTGGGGAACAATATGAAAAGGGAATGTGTAGAGTGTGCAGAGAGATTGGGCTTTCGTCTCTGTTGCTTGTCGAAGTTGGGCAAAGAGTAAAGAGAGAGAACACAAAAGGTTGTTAGGTTGTTGCAGGGAGAGAAAGTAGATTGAAGATTAAAAATGAGATAGTCCGTGAATGATAGGAAACCGCATGGAGAACATAATCTGATTTGAAAGGATTTCAATTCCGTCTCCTCTCTAGTCAACAACACAGTCTTGTGCAGTATATCTGGAGGAATATAGTAGTTTGCTATGTTTGAAATGCAGGTTTACTTAATCACTATAAAGTAGAGAAAGGAGGTTAGCAGGCTGGTCAATAAATTGAAAGGAGATAATCTGAGTCCATTGAAGGAGGGTCGACTGTCGACTGCTCTAATCCTTCTTTCGGTTGTTGTTGTTATTAAAACCGAATTTCATCTCAAGAGAGATTCACAGGCTTGGATCGTGGTGGACGGGTTAAAGGGCAAATTCCTCTCTCTCTCTCTCTCGCTCTCTTTCTTCTCTTTACACAGTTGATAGTCATGTGGTTGCTTTCCTATCATCGTCGTGTCCTGTGGTAAATCCCATTTACACGGAGCGAATTCTACTCGCAGAATCTCCGAAACAACTCGTACAAATTACAAACAACCTCTGTAGCCTGTGCAGCCGAACGTAGTTTGGCAAAACACAATCACACCCTAGAGAAACTAACTAAACATTCACAGAGAAAGTCGACAGAGCTAAAAGGACATCAAACGAATTCTTTATTGGCTTTCACAGTTCGTCAAATATGAATTCATGATTATTATTTAACTCCGCTGTGTTTGTGTGTTTGCCTACAGAGAACCTTTTATTCTGTGTTACAGAGAGGAATTCCACTGTATCGTCTCTCCCTCCCAGTTAATTACTATCGTCGTTCAATCAAGATTGAAGCTTTCTCTATCGAGTTGAATTGAAATACTCCGCACCACCTCCTGTCCTCCTCTCATCAAACAAAACTTGGCTCATCAGCCTACTTTCACCTCGAAGTTTTGTGTCTCTAAGGCTGCTGCTCCAATATTCGTGAAGTTGTTGTGCAAGACATTCCCAACTGTTTCCTACAAAACTACAACAACTGCTGCAGTCGTAGACTCGCAGAGAAAGGATTTATTACCAGTGACTCTGCGGTAACTGGTGACTAGTGAGAACAAAGTGCAAGAGTTCCTCTAAAATATAAACTTATTTGAATCAAATTCCAGACTTTCTTCACCCTTTGTAACTTTCACCCACATCCAAATTCTCCTAGTCTCCTGCAGAAAAAGAACTTGCATCAAATTCGCCATAATCTTGAATAACGGATAACCTGACGATCATCGACTAGTGGAGTGTTGTTGACTGCCAAGTCGATAATAAAGGCGAGTTGTGATCTAATTATTTCCCCACTAAACTTCCAGACTTCCAGCTTTCTTTCATCATTAGCACCTCCTCTGAGGAAGTTGAATGACGAAAGACTGGCCAGAATTTAATTACACACAAAACTACAGGCGATCTATCAACGGAACTCAAGAACTGGAATAAAACTAACCATTCAGGGAAGTGGAAAGATTTCGTGATAAATTATTGCCAACTTCCCTTTCTGCTTTCTCTCAATGCGGTCGTGTGCACGGAGAAAGCAACCTAATTAATGCCCTTTACTGAACACACAGAAAGAAGCCACGTCAAAATGACTTAAAGTTTCACCCTGCACGTCTCCGAACTGTACTTAAGCAATCCTCACTAAAGATTGGTGCTATAAATATATCTCTAGTTTACCTGTTAATACAATTAAGGACCTAGTCACCCAAAGATCCCATCCAACATGAAGAAATTCACGTTGTCAAGAGTCCTGGATGGATTCCGGTCATCTGGACAAGGGTCTGGACAAGGCGGTCCTGGAGTCTCAGGCCCAGCGAAGAATCAAGAGGGACCACTAACAGAAATCGTCGAGACTCTCAGGCCTGCAGACTTCCATATTTCACAGGTCAGTCTTTCTCCCGTCCTTCCTTCTTTACTTCTTAAGACTAACTCACTTAGCTCATTCATCTCTCAACGAATCCCCTCGAGATTTATTTTGACTTTCTCTTCCATCCCTTTTCACTTCACCACCAATTCATTCCATGATTAATCATATGTGAGACCCGCCTCGTCTAATTCCTCATCTCTTTCACATCCTTTTGTCTTATCTCAACCAGATTAAACACTAAGCCCAATGAGTCAGTCACTTCGTGAGCTCTCTTTCTTCTCCTTCCAAAATTAAATTGATTTTGTGCACCAACACCAGCAAGAATACACTTCTTAAATATTTACACACTAAAGGTTCTCTGCCCAATTGGAACTCGCAGCTCTGAATTTTATTTTCCATTCCCCTTTTGCACGACAGGAAGAGGAGAAACTTCTAATAGTCATGCACCACACTCATACACTCAAACAAGTCGATAACATACAAAGTTAATAATATTCTTCAACCTCTGTGTAGTAGATGTCTTAGTGTAAACGAAGTCCTAGTCCTACCTAAGTTTACGTACACACCAGATGCATCACGACCACGACTCTTCACGACATTACAAATGAACAAATGTAATTTTAGTGCACTTCTTATTTTGACTTAAGGAAGGAGTTTCACTTAATACTATACTCAGAATAATAATTGGATTGGATTAAGTTTTGATTAAAGTCGAGTGTGTGTGTATACACGTCGTGCAAATGAATTATGTAGGAGTCATTCTGAATTATTTATATTATCCAAGTTAAGCCTTACTTGGTGGCGAATTTATAACAGCCTATTGTTCCTTATCGGAAGTGTTTTAAGTCTACTTTATTATTATGCCCTTTCCATATTATGCTCTGCATCAAGTCAACCATATGTAATTCAAAGAAGACTTCCTCCAAACTGATTGTGTGTCTTTACATTTATGCACTCCACGAGTACAAGATCATTACTATGATAATCAACATGTGTTTTTACTACTGAATCATAATCATAATCGTAATAATCCCAGTACTACAAAACTACAAAGAGTGCAAACTATGCAGGCAGGCTATACGCAGAATTAGTTAACACTCCGCATTCCAACCCAATCCAACTTTATCTTCGTACTAAAGATGCTCTACGTGGTAAAGCCTCATTTATATAGCCAAGGAGAGCTGATTAAAGAAACAATACTTTATTAAGCAGAGCCTTTCCCCCTGCTCAATTGAATTATACCCAGAAAGAAAGTTTTTGGTAAAGAGAAAGTCAAAATAACTTTTCGTGAAAGGCGGTGGGTGGAGAAATTTTAATAAAATAATAAATAATTAAATATTCCTTGTCTACTCGATACTCATCGTGTATTCGTGTGGGAAGAATGAAGAAGAAGGTTCGTCTCTTGTTTAAAATTCAATCAAGCCGTGCCTGCCAACCTTCATGATGAACTGTGTGTATAACACAGGACACAAGTTCGAGAGAGTAAATTAGATTACACAACAAACAAAGTGTGCCTTTGCGACGTAGTTGAGAATGTTGAATTGAAAACAACTTGTGTGTGACAGAGTTTGGAAGTTAATAGCTCATAAATAAACATGTGTAATTTACTTGTCCTCAGACTGTCTGTCATGGATTTCCCTACCAGCCCACAGCAATGGCCTTCGATCCGATTCAGAGACTCCTGGCCATCGGGACTAAAAACGGATATCTCAGAATGTAAGTTATCAAACTTTTCTTTTTCCTCAATCTCTCTCCCGAATCTACTCAACTTTCGATAATCCCCCAGTGCGTTAAACCAGATCTCTACTTTCTCCTAAGCAAACACAATTTACCAACCACATAAGCCACACATTATTATCTTCCCCTCATCTCTCTCAACTCTCCCGTAATCTCATCCATCCATCCGTATTTGTGGACACAAAGATTTGTCTCCATCCTCAGGTCATTCCCGACATGTCTAGTCGCCATCACTGTAATGTTAAGGTCCACGCAAACACAGAATGTTCTCACTTTTCCTCCAGCTCCACGTCTAACACTTTCCCAACAAACACAAAGGCCAAGCGATCCCAGGGAATTATTAGAAGGGAAGCAATTCCACCTTGAGTTACAATAATAGCCCTGCACTCACAATATGTAGTATGCAAATTACTGCCTCCTCCTTCGAAGGGCTTGGCCTTTACTTATATCAACATTTAATACCTACCACCGGTTTACTTTCTATACTTATAGAGTGTAAGCAACACAAAGTTAATAGCCTCCCTCTACTCTTCTGCAAGTTTACATACAAAATTAAATGGCATGTCGTTGCATAACATTATATTGATAGTATATTTCAACCTTCTCTTCTACTAAAGTCTCCTCCACTTTTCACAATCTCTTCACAACCTAAGAACTTTACACACACACACACTACTATATTAACCAACAAGGCTAACCTTAAGCAAGTAAAAGTAAAGCAACAAGAAGAACGGGTAGAAGTGCTTTCACTCTGTGAGTGTTAACATATTTTACACCAAAGTTAAAGTTCCTTTTCTTCGTCTTTTGTCTATAGACTTTCACCACATCTTGTCTCATAACTTATCCCTGTTGTTTGTTGAACAATCCACAATCGACACCTTTTGTTTCCTATGCCTTCTCTCTCGCTTTCTTCTTCGCCCCCATCAACGTCAATATTCAAAAGAAACTGTGCATTTCAGTTTTAGTAGTTTACTACAATTTTATTCTCACGTAAATAATACGCCTTCTTGCTCCGAAGAAAGATTGATTCGACTTGCCTCGTTAGGAGGAATATAACCTTCGAGTGAAAAAGAAAGTATTTCCATGACTTCTTATTATGGATACGAGGGAACTTTCACGTTCATTCGTGTTTTGCATCCAGTTCAGATAAGACGAGGCAAATTGCTTTTCTCATCCAAAACTCCAATTCACCTGAATAATAAACCATATCCTTTTTCTTCGCTCTATTACGCGTGTGTACCTTCACACATGCATACAGATATGTTCATACTATAGAGTATACACTTAAACTATCATTCACTGAAACTACTTTTCCTATGAACTCCTACAATTGGGAGTAGTCCAATGCTGTCTCTCTCGATTGTGTAAGAGCCACGATTTCTCCCGTGATGAAAGCTCTACCAACTTATCTCCTAGCTTGATAACGCCTAGTATTATTACTAAACCTGTGAAATCAATTTATAATGAGAGAAACGATAACACTGATACGAATCGTGTTACACAATCCTCTGTGTTGTACACGTACTTTGTAATCTTGTACGCTTCGTAGGAACACACTCAAGCTAGCTTTTTCTCTATTGTGTATTTCTAGCGATTCCAAAATGTAGTAAAATAAATAGGTAGTATATGCACGCCTGTGTGAATATTATGATTATGTTCTTTCGAAACTCTGTGAGAAAGCAGATTAAGGCAGAGTAGGGCGTGAGTGTAGAAGAAGTGTGTCCTGAAGTGAATAGTGAGTAGGACAATAATATGCCATTCATGAATGAGACCCACACAAACACAAGCTTGTTTACCGAGAGACTCTTCACAAGGAAACGTCCTCCTGAATGAGTAATTTTATCGTTCTACGCAAAATGCACCTTCCTTCCTTCCTCCTCACGTCCAACGTCTCGAGCAATCTAACTCCAGATAAGACACACTTACTACACATTCACATTCATATCCACCGACCTGTTGTTTTCCTCACTTTTAGGCATCTTTTCTACACCAGTAGATTGTGTGAGTAGGTTTCTGAAGAAAGCCACAAGGTCTCTCCTCAGAAAAACTTCAGAACTTCGTAAGTAGCAACTGTGTTTTTTATTACAAAACGAAAACATCTCTCTCCTCTCATTTGCTGCCTCTCAAACTCTCTCGCTCTACTTATCTCCCTCGTCATCTCCTTTCAAGTCTCTCCTCCTTCAGTAAGCAGAGAAGAACTCAGAGAGAAAGGATTCCAGACAACACTCGTAATTAATTAAATCTCCAATGACTGTTGAAGAACCAATTATGAGTATTATTAGTGAGACGCTGGAAGAAAGGCGAGATGGTTTTTCTGACTTTTCTTTCCACTTCATCTTCCACTCATTCCTCATCAAAACGGAAAGTCCCATTCCACACGTACAATTCTAAAAACTCATGCCCAATTATTCTGATACACACAATTCATCTTGACTTACACAAGAAGTTCGTGTTTCTATTCGCTCAACAACTTTCCCTACTTCATGACTACAAGCCTTACGTTTCCACACACCCGTTAACGTTTTGTTTTTACCTGAAGAAGTCCTAATGATTCTTAATTCATCGCAACTCACCCACCTTCCAGTCTTTCTTTGGTGCTTTCTCCAGTAGATGAATTTGAATTGTATATGTAACGCCAGCCTTCCACACAAAACACACACCCCCACACTCACTTACTCAGGTGTGTGTGTATTCATGCATGCGTGCACATTACTCAACCACCACAGAGAGAAAGAGCTGCTTCCTGACAATTATAATCGAATATTTCTATCACGAACTCTAACGATTACAAGAATTACAACAAACATTTCGAGTGAATTCGTACCTCTCTCCGTGCTAAGCCTATTCGTACTATTTGCCCTTGTGGGTCCCCGAGTCTCAAAGAGAAAGTTCCAGGTATCTAAATTCTGCATCAATCTAAGCCACCTTTGCCTTCCTTCATAATAAATACACTTCTCATTCTCATCCTCCCCATCACTACCAATACACACACACACACACGACTTGAATGCAAATTGGGGGGTGCACTTGACTCTCTTCCCTATGCTTTCACTTCGTTTATTCCCTCTCCAAACGAGAGAGAGACTCGAATTTCCTTCTACTTGAAAGATTAATTTAGTTAATTCTGTTCCACATTTCTCTCTTTAAAAATGATCCTTATGTTTCTCCCATTACAAGTTTGCACGTGGAAAGGTATTCTGTCTGTAATAAAAGTAGTCCGTGAAACCAAATATTGTTTACCACCTCATCTGCTGCTCTCCATGATTTATGAAACACTCAAAAACAAATTTACTTTGGAGAGCTTGGACTATTTTGTGGTGTACGGGTGAATACGCAGCAGCAGCAGCGTTAGATCTCTCTACAATGTATGAAGAATTTATTAGAAGTCACAGTAGAGAGAGAGGCTTGTTTGTTATTAGGTAATCGCTTATTTAACTCACTACAAAGTACAAATTCATAATACGATTAAATACAAACCTTATAGCGTACTTAACTTAATCTCCTTCTCATACACTTCAATTTCCAAAAGGAGGATTAAATAAGTTTAGCTTTGGTCTGCGAGAGAAGCCCCTTATATGAAACGAACCCGAAATCGGGATGTAAATAAAGCCTTAATAAGTCTACAAAGGTGCGGATAAATGGGAGACACACTGTTATGCGAGTGTTGGATCAATAATCATGTTAAACATTTCATGTAGGGAATATGATGAACCTGTGTGAGTTGCGAGAGACTGTGTGAGTCCTGAGTAACTTTAAATGGGAGTACACACAACTATTCACACTCGGCATTGCACGAGTCAAATGGAGAAAGCTGAGCCAACATTCAAGTTAAACTAAAACTTCCTCTCCAGACTTTCGTTCCACAGAGAAGAGAGAGTGGAAACTTATTCTGCCATAGCCACTTGGCACTGTGTAGAAAGAAGTATTTAGTTCAGACCATGTTTTTCGTGTTGCATGCACCCGACCCGAAAATGGCTGCACACAATTTAACTTTAATATGCTTTCTATTCTTTGGCCGCAGCAGTAGACTCTAATGTGTAGGTAGGTATTATAGTCTTCCACGAGTACACGACACTGTACAACACTATACACTTTATGTGGCCGACATAATCATCGGGTCTTTTATTTGTCTGATGTACTCCACATTCCACATCCTTCTCAACTGTGTGTGTTGTGTATCCTTCTCCTTAAGTATTCTCTCTGCATATTCTCCACCATTCAATACACGACGAACAACACACACACAACCAGAACCAAAAAAGTCTTCTTTCTTACAAGTCGGTAGGTACTTAACTCTCCCAACACAATACGGACAAAAGGAAGTCTACAGGATTTTTTGTAAGATGGGAAGAAGGATCTGTTGATTACTTCTCTATCATCCAACAGATGCATTCACATTCAGTCAGTGTGTGCGAGTGTGTCCTTGCATGTATGCCTACAGAGGCTTTTGTCCTGTCTACCAAGAAAGTCTATTGTACTAAAGAAGTGAATATTCTGTGGGCCTAACAAGCTCGACCAGGTAAATAGAGGAGTACAGAAGGAAAGCATAAAGTATGACGTACGAGGAGCATAAGATTAAATGATATGGACAAGGGAGACATTATTGTCTGTGTGTGTAGAATTCAGAGAGGGAGAAACATTAAGGCCCGAGGAAGATATGCGGATACGACGGAACTCGGAAAATCTCTCCTTTCACTACATTTTGAGTTGCATGAATTTATCAGAAGGCTTTTTACTAACAAAAGGATCGGAAATGAGAAGTGAAATGCGGTAGGAATGGAAACAGTTTCCTCTCTCCTCACAGTTCTCGTCCAAGGTTGCTAGACGCTTTTCGTTTTCGACTTCGTTGAGGCTTGTATTAAAGCTCACCACTTTAATACTCTTTCTGTGTATCAGATTTTTGAAAGGGTGCTTTCAGGGATCATCCAAAATGGGCTCATTTCACACGCCGTTTTCTATATGAATCCATCATGACGAAT
>JAQGAD010001689.1:0-17639 GCA_034696625.1 Isotomurus palustris | reverse complement strand
CCAATTCCTTTACTTTCAATTCCTTACTTCCAATTCCTTTACTTTCGATTCCTTTACTTTCAGTTCCGTGAATCCGACGGATAGTGACGTAGTCAGAATTTCTTGCATAAAGTGCACGCGCTTTAACTGCCACAAACCTTTTTCTGTCAGCTTCACATTCCACATTGATATTGATTTTAGACTACAGACGACTTTGGACTGAAATAAATAGCTTGGTTTTGAAGCAATGAAGTAGTCTATGACAAAAGGTCCAATAAGTTTATTTCGCTTCTTATTTGCGTCACAGATGCTTCAAGGCTAAGGAGCAACAAATATCGATTATTTTACATGTTTTCACTCTGCCCATACCTTACAATACATTATCTTCGAAGGGTTCTTTGAAGCCAAATATTTTTTATTACCAACGGGCAAGTCCAATAGATATTCACCTGAGTATTTCTCCACCGTGTAGTAGCAGTAAGTCAATACTTCATTTATTATTCATGTATGGTGGTTCTAATTTATATTAGCTGTCTCGAGAATCAGACAGAAAGTTACCATGAAAGTATGGCTCTTTTGCTCCATTATTTCTTGATATTTTGACTTGATAGGGCACAAAGTACTGGAGCAAGGGGATTCATAGCAAGCGATTTCTTGATTTATGGACTCGTAAGGTATTCAGATCTTCTTGGCAATGTTGGAAATTTTTATTTCTAGCTTAGAAAAAGTTACAAAAGTGTCAGACAACTGGGAAAGGAACTGCATCCCTCTTCATTATAAATCATAAAAATAATAACAGTAGCTGAGAAAATACAACTTGAGGGATGATAAAAGTCCCTTGAAATCAACGAAATCTGTTTCTCCGGTGTTTTATAAAAGGGTTTGCACACCTACACAGCTCGACTGTAAAACATTTTAGTTTGAACTGGTCGAGATCAATTGTAGTTCTAACTACGGCGTTTCAATTAGGACGAAGGCCAAGCCTGGATTGATTTCTAAGTTCCCTAATGATGTAGATCATGAGCTGAAATAATTATAATTTTTATACCATGGACACTATTTGTGATTTAAAACGTATACACACCTGGAAATAAACGTTGGCCTGATTTCTGAAAAGAAGTTAAGCGGGCAGCGGCAGGTAATTCCATTACTTCCCATTTTTACCAAGAAGATGTGGATTCTAACTGTAAAAATATTCCTGGTGGTTGTGGAGGTTTCTGCAACAGGTCAGCCAACACGAACAAATTGGCCTCTATTGGAAGGTTTCACGGGTCTTTCAATCGACAATTTGAATTCGTACATAAACTATTTTGGCGGCTGTCTCATTCACATTTACAATTATCATGGAATTGATTTTGAGCCTTTGACCGAGCCAGTTGTTCTCAGCCGCTTCGATGTGTTTGGATATTATCCAACTAAAAGAATTCTAGGAGACCTTCATCGCAATGTCATTGAAAAAGTTCCGTCGCTAGATATTATTCGCAACAGGTCTTTTTCGCCACCTCCTGCTTCGTATATATTAGATCGTTCCTCAAGAGCAAGATGGTATTGTCAAGCCAAGTTTGATTTATTCTTTCCTGAGCTAAACGACGCTCCACACATCCACAGCTATCAACATTATCCTACTTTAGATATTGAAATGGAATCGCTCAGTTTCACCGGCAGCGTATATGCACCTACGATTCGTCAAAAACTCAAAGGTAACCAACATTACGTCTAGATTTACGCATTTTGTATTGTAGTGTTCAACATGTGGTCGCTCAGAAGTGTGATATGTTTTTGTCTAGTTTTCTTTTAATGTGGTATCTTCTACAAGATTCTCGAGTTTTAAGTGTCACTTAATTTTGTATTTCAGACCAGCGCCTTCTGCCATGGAACATGAATATTAGACCAACGTATAATGTATTCGTCAGCCTAACTAACCTCACAGAAATAACTCGAATGTTTTGGGAGGTCTTGAACTCCAACTCCTATTTAAACTTGCAAACAAATATTCAACTGCTTCTGGTAACAGACACACTCAAAATGCCTAAATCCACAGTTGAACTCCGCAAAATTCGCATAAAACAGATGAGGTATCACTGTAGGATCTGCTACAGCCGGGAGTCTATGTACTTTTCAATTGACGCAGATTTACCAAAAGCCAGGGAAAGAATAGACAGAGTACAGGAAGGTATCTCAACAAAGCACACATGGTCATTTAAGTATTTGAGAGGACAACACCATGGTGTTGATTTTTCCAAATTTTCTCTAACTAGATACATGCAAATGCCTTACAGTCTCACCATCAATTCGAAAGACTCCTTTAAAAACTCGCCATATTTAACCCTTGAGCTAATTAGGGCGTTATCTCCTAATGCCACTCTTACTCAAAGAACGTTGTTGACGTCGTTTTATAAAACAAATTTGACGTATTTAGAGCAGATGAAAGAGAGGTTTCTTCTGCTAAAAACATCGATTGTGAGATTAAAAGAAATTGGCCCCGGATTTTTTCCCTTTGCATATGACACCTATACGTATTCGTTCATTGCCTGCGCCAATCCACTATCAGAGTCTCTTTCAATAAAAGGATTCTTCGGGGCTTTTGATTTCACCACTTGGATTCTGATTGTTATGTTTATGTTTATTTGGCCACTTATTTTGTCGTTTATTGAAAACGAAAGGAGCTTGTCCAAACTTATTCGGGATCAGGAAGCCTTCTTCGTAGGATTCGTCCTGCTCCTGGAGCAGTCACATATTCGAGCAGTGAATCAAAAGAGGCAAGGATCGTTGTACATGTACTGTGGACTATCTATACTTGTTGGGATAGTTATCTCAAACGCATACAAAGGAGAAAACATCCAAGAATTAAGTGCTTCATTCAAAGTAATCCCGTATAAAACATTTAAGGAACTCATGGACAATGAATTCGACATTTACGCATACGGTTATTTTGACGGCTCTAAAAGTTATTATGGGACCTACATTACTGAAATAGAGAAAAAAGCCTCAAATGAGGAAAGTATTCCACAAATGAAAAAGAGTGAACTTGAAGAGATCATTAATTACACACAAGTATGGTTCAACCCCTACGACCCAAATGTTTCTGATAGCAAGGCGAGATATGACTATTTTTATCTAAAGTCAAACGTGTCATTTTGGGTTTTCAAAACCTGTAACAAACGGGCCTGGGTTGACTGGAATTTTGATTTAAACAGAATAAGCGTTTACCTGTTGCGTAAGTTTCCTCGTAAAGTTTTCGTGGGAGAAGAATCTTTGTTTTACACAGAAATTGGATGGACATTTGAGAAATATCACGACCCTAAGTTCGTTACTCGTGTTTCCCGTCTCAAATCTTCTGGAATTCCTGCATTCTGGCGCAGCCTCAGGAAAAACCACACGCCGTATTATGATAATGAACCCAAAAAGCTAAAAATGCAAGGAAACCTGTTGACAATCTTTATTCTCCTCTTTGGCGGATGTGTAATTTCTTTTTCTTCAGTGATAGCTGAGAAATGTTTGGAATTTGAATGGATGAAGGCTTTGGATATTTTTAAACTTACTTTTAAGCGTATAATGCTATTTCTTAAAACTTTGCAAGCTTTTAAGAATATTTTCTGATGGGTTTTTAAACATTTCAAGTTTTGGACTGCTCAGATTCCTAGTCACAATTTAATTCAGACTGAATAAAAGTCACCAATAAGGGAAACGCAAAGTTTACTTTTAAAGTGTTAGACGTGAGTACTCACAGTTATTGAACAAAGCTTGATTTCATTCCAAGGAATACATTACAATTACAATTACGATTTTTTAAATTCTTATTTCTAGGTTCTACAATGTTGGACACTAGAATTGGTTTCCAAGCGAACCGACTAGTAATTTTTAATTAACTGCTAGCTAGTAAAAGGTGGAGAGTTTTAATTTTTTAATTTCAGTTCCAGCATTTCCTCAATTTCATACAGCCTGTCATAAATCTTCTTTGTGGACTCCGTTCCAAGTTCAATTGCAAGACCATTCTCATTTTGTTTCGCTAGGAGGTCCCAATTTTCTTCGGGGATGTCTTTATATTCGTCTTCACTTGCGTTTTCTTGTGCGTCAGAACTTTCAGCTGTGCTTTGTTTCGTGTTGTCTGGTCAATCATCTTCAAGAGTTGGATTTTCAGGTTCAGCAAATTCCCTTACAGGAGTTGTATCTTCCAAGTTGCTTTTAAGATCCATAGCTAACAGACGCTTGATGTTAACTGTGCAGTGTCAAAAAATGTACTGACGGTCATTCTCATATGGAAATGTAAAGCAACAATATTTTAATGGTTTCCCTAACAACGTTTTTCACCAAGGTCTAGTGGTCTAGGGGGTATGATACTTGATTTATAATCAAGTGGTCCGGGGTTCGAGTCCCTGCTAGACCTTCTTTTTTGTCGTTTTTTGTGTGGGAGGGGGAATTCAAACGTTATTCATGTGTGTTGATGTGAGAATTTCTGCAACTAGTATTAGCTTAGACCATATGTGATGTACAATTTCTACATCGTCCGTAGAGTCTACATAGTCTCGTAAGGAAATCTGTATAGCGCTATTGGTTTTGTGAATTAACATTAGGCTTATGGATATTAACCCAAAAGACATTCTATATAGTGGTGCACTATCTACTAGCACCTTTTTCCACAAAAGAATAATCCGAATCAACGTGCATAAATATTCCCTAGCTTCATTTCTGTACTCTTTATTAATTTAATTCGTCTTGCTGTACAAACATTACAAGTGTAACCATATGTGACCGGTTTTCAGGGATTTACTATTTATTTACTCAGTAATACTGAGTTTGTGGATTTTCCTAACATTTACAGATTTCTGATTAGATTTTCTTCCTTTCCTTGATATTCTTCCATTTCTACTAAACTATTCCTATTTTCCCCCGCTTTCTTCTCGGCACAAAAAACTTCCCCCTGGCTACGCCAGCGCGCCAGTACACTTTCTGCATGTATGATTAAAACATATAAGTGTCATGTTGCAAAGGGGGAATGTGGCTTCTGTTTTTGGGACCATTTCTGCCGGCCGAGAGTTTGATGAATTGAACCCCTTTTCTTCTTCCTCTTTTCCAAACGGTGGGCTTAGTCAGGACCCCTTTTAATCCGTTAAGTGAATTATCTTCACTCTGCCTTCATTCAATAAATGCAACCAAATAAAACTACCATTTAA
Source organism: Isotomurus palustris (assembly GCA_034696625.1). Lineage (NCBI taxonomy): Eukaryota > Metazoa > Arthropoda > Collembola > Entomobryomorpha > Isotomidae > Isotomurus > Isotomurus palustris. The sequence continues at coordinate 12,486 of JAQGAD010001689.1, read as the reverse complement.
ATGTCATTTTGAAGTGTCCCAACATCAACTGTTTGAAAGAGGTGGTTATTGTAAATCAATACTACATTCATAATTCATGAACAGGTATCCTTGCTAACCTATCTGCTAATTCTTGTCTCAGAAGTATAGGCATAAGGCAGGAATTGGGGACGGAAGTATAGCCTACTTCTTTAATGAATTCTATATGAATGGCTTTTGTAAGGAACATAGTGTTAGAAAATGCCAATCATTAGAATAATATTTGGCTATTATCGTTTTATATTGTTTGCAAGGCATTTGATTTAAAACTCAAGGGATGCATACAAGAACGTCGTTAACTTTCAATTACATGTTTACAGACATTGTTGTAAGTTTAAAACTCAGGTGTAACAGTGTAAATGTGTTTACAAATGTGAACGAACAAAAAGCTGAAGATGATGTGACTAGTTTTTTATTGCACTCGACGCAAAGATTATTGAATTTTCCATATTTAACCCCTCTATTTTTATTTCTTTGCGTCTGAATTAAACATCCCCAGCAATACCAACCACACGGACTTATCTGCAGACTTACTTAACATTTAGGAACATATCCAATCCAATTCAATCTTAACCTTTACGCTTACATTTGATTATCAAGTTGCTTATAAATTTCCGAGTACTAGACCTTCTAAACTTGGTAAATTGAGTCTTTGCGGAAATAAATTTACTTGTCAGATTGATCTTTAAAATCCACTTGTGGGTATGTTGACTTAGAGAAACGGCAATTTGCATTGGCGTAATATTTCGCTGATTAACAAAAAATGTAATAGCTTCCAAGCCTAGGAATGCTATGCAAACAATACAACCCCCGAATAAAACAACAAAGATGGAGACAATGTTTCCCCGCATTGATAATTTCTGTGGCATCGAAGAATAGGTAAATTTGAGACGTTCATTAATCAATTTCATCCAAAAGTTGGCAATGCCAGACGGTTTTAGCTGCGCGACCTTAAAAGGAACCCTTGGGTCGGTCCATCTTTTTAACCGAAATCCATCATACCTCGAGAAAAGATTTTCTGCTCCAATAAACAAACTTGTCTGATTTGATTTTGATAAATTTTCGAAAACTGGGGCAAGTTTAGTTCTCCAATCCACCCAAGCTGTGCGATTGCAAGGAGAAAGGATATTTACAATGGTAGAAGTCCTTACAGGGAGCAGAACATGAGCTCCATGGATTGGATGCCTGAACGTTTTCCGTTTCTTACTCACCACAGAGTAGTTAACAATCATTTCAAGCCTCTTTCTTGACACTAACAGTTTTTGAGACTTTCCGGATATGTTTATGTGCTTAATGTGTTCATCCTTCTTAAAAACATGTCCAACGTCTAAGGTAAATACCGTAAACTTATTTTCAATTAATTGGTCAAAATTTTTAAATGGAATGGTTTTAAACGACGCACTGATTTGTTCAATATTTGATCCGTTGCAAGCATTCGAGATAACAAGTGTAGCAAGAAGGGTTAGTCCACAAAATACGTACAGAGATCGTCGGCTATTTCTATTCGCGGCTCGAATGTGTGACTGCTCAAGAAGAATCACATATCCCAAGAAAAATGCTTCTGAATCTCTAAGTAATTTACCAAAATTAAACTCGTTTTCAATATACGAAAGTATCAACGGCCAAATAATTATGAAGATGGTAATTAGAATCCAGCTTGTTTTGTCGAAGCAACTTGTGAATCCCACAAAGGAAAGATACTCCGAGATTGGTTCCCCACAACAAATAAACGTAAAGTCGTCAATGTAGTATATCAAAGTGCTTGAACTGAGACTGTCATCAAAATTAATCTCTGGAAGATACCCCGATATTCGTCTGTCTTTTGCTATACTTCTGACTTTCCATGGGTAATACGGTTTAGCCTGATACGCACAATATGGTTTTGTGTTTTTTATGGAGGCATTCCATGATATTGATTGCAAGAACTCCCTGGATAGGGAGTATGACATATTTTTAGAAGAACTCTTAAGTTTCAGAAAATTCCTCAATGTAAATTTAGGAAAAGTATTTTGGTCGTAATGGTAGAATTTCGAGTTGAGACCACTATTATCCCACAAATGGGAACTGTATTGCTTTGTTTTTTCTGTCAGTATATTTTGCAGCTCTGGAGTTGGCTTAACGGGTTTGAAAACCATTAAGCATGGGTCACACTGTTTACAGTAAGCTTGAGTCGAGTTTATCCTAATTCTGTTTAAACTTGGTCGCAACGGAGAGTATCCAAGTGGATTCGTTGTCAACTTCATTAAAATGTTAGAATGCATGTTCATATATGACTCAAGGTTGACACTAACCCACATCTGAAGTGTTTCATGAGTCAGATTTGGTAATGCAACGAGGATGTTATAAGCTGGCCGGGTATAGGAGTCCCAAGGAGGGTTAACTTTATCTGAAATCATTTAAAACTTTTATCAAAAACTTACCGCAATTTTAGATTACATGATTCAAGCTGACCTTTTGGCGAGGGATGGTCGTGAATGTGTGGTCCAAATATTATAGGATCCTTTGGAGGAAAGAGACTATATCCTAACGACATATAAAAGTGTGCTGCATCTTTTATTTCTGGATAGAACAAGTCAAACTTTGCGTAGCAGTACCATCGAGCTTTTAGTGATTTATCTGTTAAGAGACATGTGGATAGTTTTCTGTGAGATTTTGTAGTTCCTGGATTTGTGGAACTTTCTCAATTGTTGTTCTGTGGAGAATTTTAGTCCTCTTTTTATTGGACTTCAATCCCCAAGTTGCAAATGTGTCATAGCGACTTAATACAAACGGTGTCTATAATGATTGAAGTTCCACTCCCTGATAATTGGAGATATGAATTAGGCAACCAGAAAACAATCTGACGTAATCATTTAAATTGGAAATGGCTGCTCCTGGCATTCCTTCGAGCAGTGGCCATTTTGTTGTGAAAGGAATTCCTTCGTCTCTGATACAATCATCAGCTTGGCGAGACCTGACGTTGGGATCAAACTTTGGATGAGAAATAACCGGTAACACTAGATTTTTGATAGAAGTTTTTATTTTTTAAGTTGCTGCAGTTTAAATTCTTTTGTGAATAAACAAATAATGTTGTAGTGGTCAATATGACTCAAATTAAACAAAACTCGACAAGATTATTCTGAATATTAGTTTCAGTTTTTCACTGAACATTGAGTTTAGCCCAACCCAATATTTTGCTCAATCTTCCTGTTAATTTTATCGCTAAGCATAACTAAATAAGACTGATCATTTCTTTACCCTGAAGCTATCATTATTGTAAGAGGTGGCTTCTAGCATTCCAATAATCACAATTTCCTCTCGGTATTGTAATAGATCACCAGTTGTAATTGTCAAAGCTTTATTATTTTTTGAGGAGTTTTAGCCCAGGTATTTGGGCTTACAGGACTACGTATTGTGTCTAGATGTCTGTCCGTACTTCTCTGTCGCAATTTACTCATACACTAGTCAAGCTTCGGCAACGAAACTTTACAATGTGCTTGAAAAAGCGATGACATTGTGTCTTTTGGAAACAAATTTCTGTTGGGGACCTTAAGTCAAGCGTGGAAAATGTTTAAGTCCCAACATGAACAATTTGTTAAATTATTTCAATAAATATATCTCATGTATTTCATGATTAAATGAGCAACGTTTTTCTGCTGGTATTCAAGAAGTAAGTTGTTGCTAATGTTAGCAGACCATTGGAAACGTAGATGGAGGATTAACCCTAGATATTGAGCTTAAGAACGTTTCTAAGAAGCAAAGCAAAGTTTGTTCCAAGCAGATTTCTGCAAGTATTTATTGATAGAGTTCAAATTTTGAACTAACCAGCCTTTGCAAGGTTTATTGTGTCTATAAAAATAAGAGCTTAATACGTTAAGTCAGAAGCTCATACGGGATGGTTAAGTGTTTGAGGTAAATTAGGTAGTTTTACGTAACATGCAACATTTTCCTTACCAAATGAACTTTCTACCAAAACTAATTCGTTTTTAGGACCCTAAAGTTTCATCTACTTGGTAAAGCCACATCATCCCTTAACCCCTTAGCAAACACTACTTAATCGATGATTAGAAATTAATTTCTACGGAACAATTCTTACAATATGTGTGCGTTGTACGTGTGTGTGCCTCTCAAATAACTGAGCTTCGACAATCTGCTAGGCGTAGGTTGTTTGCATAAGAGTTTTCCATTTAGTGGCTATATTATACGTATGATAAAGATAAATACTCAATCCACCACGCGAAGAAAGAATTAATGGTTTTTAATTAATTTCATTTAAATGCTTGTGTTCAAATTCGCAACTTCAGGTTAGTTATTCTACGAACCATTACCATATTCAAAATTCATTTATAATAATCCCAACTAACCTAAACTCTCACAATTGCCTCTTACTGCTCACAAAGTTCTATAGTCTACTTTTGGATTGGTTTTGGTAGTAGCTAGCGGCTCAAGGGTAGCTTCGGAAGGTGTTCTGCATTCGTTGCGAAATTATAACTGTGATCAAAGCTGACACAGACTTGCGAGGAAGATTGCAAAAGGCTGTGCACCTTTGAAAATCAAGATTACCTTTAACACTCTTAATATATTAACGCTAAACTAGTGACCAATTTCCTTTAAGGAGTTCCGCATTTCCGTTTTATGCAACTTGCCTGTTTAACGGACTAAGATAAAATATCAACTGTATTAGGGTTTATTCTAAAGCATATGCGACGCGTCTATATTTTCAAGAGTCTTACTTTCTGCTTATTTCATATCTGATCCAAATTCCTTGGGTGATGGACATAGCAAAAATCTATAAATATTTCACAAAACTTTATTCGGACAGCATACTTTAGCGGAAACAAGAAGTCCAAAATTCCTGTATAAAATTTAATTCCACTAGACATCGTCTACATTTTTATGTCAGCTATGTGTATTAAATTTTTTTGAACATTAACCATAACCGATGAAGGACGGAAATTAATGGCTTGGTTTTAAAGTAAAGCAGTGATACCTATTCAGCATAGCTAAAAGTACCTGGGAGTGCCTTATGAAAAATAGTTTTTTCATCTAGGTGCCAATAAAAGAATAAAACCAAGCTAAAGATAATATTGATTGTTTTACTTCTAGTCACTCTGTCCGTACATAACATATTCTTCATAGCCAAATAAGTTCCTATTGCCAACAGGCTGGTTTGCAAGATATTTACCTGAATATTTTTGCAAAGTGTATTTGCATAAATCAATATTTCATTTGTAATTCATGTGTGGTAATTCACACTTGACAATCTGCTTATTATGGCATTAGAAATGTGAAGCATTACACAGGAAGTGGCCATGGCACTTTAGCCTTTCCTTTCATTATTTCTTTACCTTTGTGCTTGTTTGATGCAATGTATTCTGCCTCTCCATCTCCTTAAACTGAGCATTAGTTGTGGAATCAACCAACCAACCCCTGACCAATAAACCGCCTAACATCCTACAAATATTTTGATTATTATTCAGCAAGCTTTTATTTAGTAATGCAAGGGAAGACAAGCCCGACAATGAATTCACATTTTTGGGTTGATCAGAAATCATTCTTGTCCAGGAAGATTAATGTTAGAATTAAGTGGGGTAGTTCTTATACCGTGTATACATATTTTCCAGATCAGTTGGCTTCGATCGATTACTGTTTACGATTATCCCTCTGCCCATCATTATCTTCCAATCCAACTAATTTACTATTACCACAGGATCGGTCCACAAGATATTCACATAACTATTTTCCACAATATAATAGCAGGAAATGAATACTACATTTATAATTCATGTATGATGGTTCTCATTTACGTCAGCAGTATCGAGAGCCAGACAGAAAGTAGCCATGGAGTTGCTTTATATTTCCATTACTTCTTTATCTGTGGATCTTATAAAACACAAAGTAGTGAAGAAAGATAAAGCTAGCAAACTATTTATCGTATTGTGAACTACAATATTTAGATCCCTTTGGGACATTTGGGAATTTTCACTTTCAATTTAGAAAAAAATAGAAGAAGAAAAAGTGTCTGACAACTGGAAAAGGAATTTCATTCCTCTTGATTAATAATAATTGTAACGATCGGAGTAAGGAGTAAGTAAGATATTTTTGGGGGTGTAAAGAGTTCCTTGATTTCAAATCGAATTATGCTACTTCTTTGTTTATTGATGGGATTGCGACTAAATTACACAGCTTGAAAGTATAAAATGTAAAAGTGATATGATAAAGATCTAGCGCAGTTCAAACTATGGCGTTTTGCATTGGGTAGAAAGCGAGACATTGCATTGATTAGTTTACAATAGAGTTTGGTCATCTGCATCAGCTGGATGGGTGCAAGGTCGTTATGGAGTGGACAACATTTGTGATGGAAGCCTTAAATACACTTTGAAACATTTGTTAGCGTTGTCTCAGAAGTGAAATAGAACTAAGCAAAATGGAGTTGGGAAGTCTTTAATGAATAACTGAGCAAACTGTGGTTTGAAAGTTTAAAATTTCCCATTCTCACGGATAAAACGTGGATTATAATTGTAGAAATATTCCTGATGGTTACGAAGATTTGTGCAGCACGTCAGCCGATACGAACAAATTGGCCTCTAGTGGAAGGTTTCTCAGGTCTTTCAATAGAAAACTTGAATTCGTATATAAAATACTTTAGTGGTTGTCTCATTCACATTTACAATTATCATGGAATCGATTTCGAGCCTTTGACAGAGCCGACTGTTCTCAGTCGCTTCGACGTGTTTGGATACTGGCCAACCAAAAACTCTCAAAAAGACCTCCATCGCGATGTGATCGAAAAGGTTCCATCGCTAGATATTATTCGAAACAGATCTTTCTCACGACCCAGATGGATTTACTTGACAGATCAGTCCTCAAGAGCAAGATGGTACTGTCAAGCTAAGTTTGATTTATTCTTTCCCGAGCTAAAAGACGCTCCACACATCCACAACTTTCAACAGCAACGCGGTACGTTTCCTCTAAAGGAATCGCTCAATTTTGCGCCATGTGTGCTTGAAGAAAAACGTACGATTCAAACACAAGGTAATAAACACATTATTTAAATTTTACTAAATACATTAGCCTACTAATATGCTTCATATTATTCAACTGCAATGCACCAAAGGCCAAAATATTCAATGGCATCAGATATTTGGATGCAAAAATTCACATGCTGAATGATTGAGTCTTAACGCCATTGGCAGGTCTGTGAAAAGGAGGCACTGAGGAACAGTTGAAACTTCAAAGGTTTAGAAATGTAATCAATTGTGAGGTAAACTTGTGGGAAATGCAATTTTCTCTCTCTGGCAAGTGTTGTGTGTGGCAGGAGGAGGGGTGAAGTCCTCCGCACGCTATTCAAATATGACGGCGCACAAATTTAGTGAACCCTGCAGAGGCCAATATTATTTTTACCGTGATTGGATTTCAGTTCCGTCTTCTACACGGCAAGACGACTCGATTGGTTACGAAACACCGCTCAATTCGTATGTCACCTCACACGCATTCCAAATTAGTTTGTCAAGTGATCTATATTTATCACAAACAATCAGCGACTTAGCTGTAAGCATTCATACAGTACAGTGGCGATTAATTCAACTTTATCTTTACTTTCACTCCAAACATTCGAGTTCTGATTAGCACGAGTTCTGATATATAATGAAAACTATTTTTTGTAAGTATCTTCTATTTTTGTATTTCAGAAGGGTATCGTCAGCCATGGAACATGAACATAAGACCGACTTACAATATATTCGTCAGCCTGCCTAACCTTACAGAAGTAACACAAGTCTTTTGGGAGCTTTTAAACTCCAACTCCTATTTAAACGAGCAAACCAATATTCAGCTGCTTCTGACGACAGACCCGCTCAAAAAACCGACTTTCTTGGTAGAAGCGCGTAAAATTAGCATTAAAAAAATTAGGTATCATTGTACGCTCTGCTTTGGCTTGGAATCTAAATACTTAACTTTTGATTCAAACAAACTCCAAGCAAAGGAAACAATTGACAGAGTACTTGAAGGCCTCTTAACAGCGCACACTTGGTCATATCAGTATCTGCACACTAAGAAACATAAATTAGTGAATATGCCATTTAGTCTCACGCGTTACTTGCAGATGCCTTACAGTTGGGCCATTGAAGAAAGCGATTCCTTTGCAGACGTACCATTCCTAACAATTGAACTTCTCAAAGCATTGTCACCAAATGCAAGTCTAACAAACAGATGGTTATACAGTTATTTCTTCCATAAAACAAACTTGACATATATTGAGGAACTGAGAGAATTGCTCCTTTTCTTTAAAACTTCATTTGTCAAATTAGAAGAAGTCGGGCCTAAATTTTCGGCCTTTACGTATGACACCTATAAATACTCGTTCATTGCTTGTGCCAACCCACTTTCAGATTCACTTTCAATCAGAGGATTTTTAGGGGCTTTTGATTTCACATGTTGGGTTCTGATTGCTGTCTTCATTTTCATTTGGCCACCTATTTTGTCGTACATAGAAAATGACAGCAGCTTTTCTAAACTTATTCAAGACACGGAGGCATTTTTTGTAGGGTTCGCGTTGCTGCTTGAACAGTCACATATAAGAGCTGTGAATAGAAAGAAGCTTGCATCGTTATATATGTTCTGTGGACTTACCATACTTGTTGCGGTAGTTATCTCAAACGCATACAAAGGAGAAAACATTCAAGAAATAAGTGCCTCATTCAAAGCGATCCCTTATAAAACCTTTCAGGAGCTCATCGATAATGAATTCGAAATTTACTCACACCGCTACAGAGATTTGTCCAAAGTTTTCACCGGGGTTTTCATTAGTGAACTAGAGAACGAAGCCTCAAATGAGATAAGTTTCCCAAGCGTAATAAAGCGAGAACTTGAGTCTATCACAAACTACACAAAAGTATGGAGTATGAATATTACTAATAATGACACTGATTTGAAATACATGGAGATAGGTTTAGACATTGATGATGTCACCTTAAATGTCTCATTTTCTATCTTCGAAACGTGCAACAAGCGGGCGTGGGTGGATTGGAATTATGAATTAAACAGGATAAATGTTGAGCTGTCTCCTAAGTTCCCTCGCAAAGTGTTTGTAGGAGAACAGTTTTTGTTTTACAAGGAAAGAGGATGGGCATTTCAAAAAATCCACAACCCCAACATCGTTGCTCGAGCATCTCGACTCAAGTCTTCTGGCATTCCCTCATTCTGGATCAGCCTCAGAAGAAACCACACACGACATTATGATGTTGAACCCAAAGCGCTCAAAATGCAAGGAAATCTTGTGACAATCTTTATTCTGCTGTTTGGCGGATTTATAGTGTCTTTTTCTTCAGTGATAGCAGAGAAATGTTTGGTCTATGATTGGAAGGGCACTTTGTTTATTTCTTATAGGAATTTTAAGCTTGTTTGCAAATTCCGGCAACTTTCCAAGCTTTCAATAATATGTTATTATTGGTTCTTAAACATTTTAAATTTTACCTTGCCGAGCTACTTATTAACAATTAGGTTCAGAAAAACCAGAAAGCACCGATGTTTAAAAAGGAAATGTTGCTTGCAAATTGTTTTACGTAAGTAACTACAGTTTTCAACGAATTTTAATTCCCCTCCGCCTCCAAGCACTGTCAACGCAATGATTTTTAACCCCGTATTAATTAATAATTTTAAAATATGCTTGGGCTTGATGTTTTCAAGCATATTGGAAATAAATGAAGATTTTTATGGTCGAGCCACGAAAGCTTACGGACTTGTCAAAACATTCGGTTGTCCCAAAGCTTAAGTAATTTATTAGTACGCTTGAATTACTTTCAGGATGTAAATTAAAATAAAGCTTAGATTTCGTCTAGCTTAACAAGCACTCTCCTTTAACTGGTAAAGTAAACTCTGTAAGTTTCAAAGTAAAAGCTTTCGTATGACAAGAACCCATTTACTAAACTACTTGAAGCATCGCAAATAAGGTAACTAGTCAATTTTATGCCACCAGAGGTGGTAAGGATAAATAATTACCTCATATATATTTAACCTATACCTATTGACGATGTAGTTTAAATAAACTAAAATTCACGGATGTTCAAAACGAAAGTTTGATTTGAATGTGCTATACGTAAATAATTCACGGTAATTCAACAAAGTTTGAGTTCCCAACTAACACTATCAACGGAATGGCTTATAACCCTTTATTAATCATTAAGTTAAAACTGTATAAAAATACCTCATATACATTTTAGATAAGGTAACTTAACACCCTTCTAGTTCCAGCATGAAAATATTTTCTTGTCCGACCAAATTTCGAACTACAATTATTTTTTTAAATTTTTATTTATAATGTCAATTGAAATGTGCATAAGAAGGTATTAGTTATGATGAGCGTTTCACGATGTTGGACAATAAAATTGATTTCCTAACGAACCGAATCGTTTTTCATAATTACCGCTAGCTAGCAAAAGCTTTAATGTGGAAATTATAAGGAGCGAGGTAAGAATTGGATTATTACTTTTATTCTTCATTGTTGGCTTTGTTTGTTTAAAGCTCCATCGAATAGTTAAACTCTAAAAACTAAAATGTAAATCCGGCTATCGTATAACAAATTGGAACTTTATCGTTCCTGATGGAAACATGAAAATTTTTGCCATGTTAAATTTCCCGAACTGTTTAGTAACCGCATTAAGATGCTATTAGACTTAAAAGCAAGTAAACGTCTCTGTTGTAGTTTTTTTATTTCGGCTTAAGATTGTTGCCTATTGTGTGGTTGGAAGTACAAAGAAATGTTTCAGCTTTTCGACCATTAGGTGCATGTAAACGGTAAAATCATCCATTTCTTCAAAATTCACGAAATCTTATACACAAAATCTTAAAAGGTTTGTGACCTCTACATTCAGCTTCAAAATCACAATCACACAAAATTTCTGGTACTACTCTCAACAACATGTAAAACTATGGGCAAGTGCAAGTAAGTAGTGCAAGTTTGTTGTAAAAGTTGACTCAGCGACGATAATCCAGCACTAGAATTGCTTAGTAACTGTCAATGAAAGAAGTAGCAGTAAAATGAGAACTGTGAAGGAGTAGATGAGTTATGGTTTCGCATACGGAGTTTTGGAGTAGTAGTAGGCCGGATATTTACTAATCGGCCACCGGTTTTCCGATGGCATGGACAGGGGAAATTGATTCTTGTCCATTAAAAACAGAATGCACGAAATCGCCGTGTAAAAATTAAGATGAATTTTGTTTCAAGACAATAAATATTTCTTATTTTTAGCACTCCGCCTTGCTTGCCTTGACGGAATTAAGGTTACTTCAAAAGGTCGTTTATTTCGGGTAGCAGCAAATCATTTGGTAAGAAGGTTTTTCGTCGAAAATCTCGCTGAAAGCTCAGTTACGTTAGCGATAATGATTGCCATACAGTCACATGCGTTATGAATGCAAAGCTTTATTGAAGCCGCGAGCAAAGCCTTCATGTTAAATTGTCAAACTTACAGTGGATTATCTGTAAAACTTTTTATGCTGTAAAGTATATTCAGTATATTTCGCTATCAACCAAATTGTCTTTCATGAATGAAATCTCAATAAGCATGTTGTGAACAATGAGAGATATGCTAGCGATGTTTGAGGTTTTGTGACAAGTTGTTACCGTAATCATCGCCGTACGCCGTCCTTCTCAATTTTAGTTATTTTATTTTATGACATGGCTCACAGGAAAAACTTCAGTAGTTAGCTTCCTTAAACACAAGCTGAGTGCTACTGGAAAGATTCGTAAAATAAATAGTTGAGCTAAAAGACACGAGAGTAGGACAGAAGGACGCAGTTCAATTAGAAGCGGTTTCAAGACTGGGTCCTTTTATCAACCAAATAGAAACCAGTTAGTTTTCCTTCTAGGTGGAAGATAATCCTGCCGATTAGTTATTCGTGGAGTTGAAGTTGTCAGCTACACGAAAAGTAATTAATATGTAAGTAAATGATATGCAAATATATTGGTTTTAAACCTTTACTCAACAAGTTTAATCCGGAATTAGTATTTTAAGTATTGTTTAAGGACTTTTATTGGGCAAATTTAAATTCAGTTGGAAACAAGGGAGCCTGCTTCTCTCGGAACATATCTCCGAAGGAAAGTAAGACTCATACGCATACAAAATTGAAAAACAAAACTTTTAACTGTTACTACTGCTCCATTTTTACCACTGCCAGGTCGTGGGAGTCTGAAAAGATCGACAAAGTCCCACTATGTCTTAGAACATTCAGAAACAGTAAACTTCAACGTCGTTTTGTTTTTCTCTAAGATGTCAGAGAAGGTCACAAATTGAGGTCAAATTTATTAAATTGAGAAACACCTGGAACGGACTAGGTCTTCTATGACCTGACAAGGGTAAAGCTGGAGCAGTAGTAAAAGTAGAGTGTACTTGAAATTTGTATGATTTTTAAAGGCATAAGGTATGGAGTATATGAGTCCCTAGATATGCTAATATATGAATAATTATAAGGTTATATATACGAATGTATCCG
>JAQGAD010001688.1:0-17642 GCA_034696625.1 Isotomurus palustris | reverse complement strand
AGATGTTACGTAATGGTGTTAATTGATTAGGTGATGGCGGAGAGAGCGTTAACGGAGATGTTATCGGATTCCCCCGGGGGTGAGTTGGTGCGGACAGGTAGCCCCAACCTCGTCTGTTCCGTTCTGCCTATTCACTGGAGATCAAACAAAACCCTCCCTGTCGCATTTAAGGTCGTCCCTATAACTAACACTCATTAAAACAATCCCATTCCCATTCGTAATTAACATCAATTAACGTGTTAATTAACACAGGTGATCGCCCTGGGAGAAATAATGGACGGGACTCTCGTAACAGTGCGAGCAGGAAACGATGAGAATTATTGTGGAGAGCTGAGAAACGCGACAGCCATCATGAAGAACCAAGTCGCGAAATTTAATGACTTGAGATTCGTTGGGAGATCTGGTCGGGGTGAGTTCCTTCACTTTCATTTCCGTCTGTCTCAGCATCTTTCTTAAGATGTTCCGTACTTCTGTGTGGTGTGGTGTGGTCACTGGTCACTCTCCCTCATGTGGTTCAAGGTTCAAATTACTTTCTCCCTATCTAAAAACGAAAAGATTCTATCGAGACACTTTCATTTGTTTCTGAGGAAAAAAACCGACATGAAATGCCTCTAAATAACTTCCCAGGGTGAAAGACCAGAATTGGGGCTGACTCACACTTTCCTCCGTAACTCCGTAGCGTGCTTGTGGGAAAGCAGACAAAGTGTGAAAGTCCATTTGTGTCATTTCGGTTGTTGAAGAAAGTTACGAGCTTTTTTTATACTTCGTGACTTTCTCCTTTAAAAATTCCCAGTGTGTGTTTTAAATGAGTGAGAAATGAGATGTGTAAAAGTGCTTTCCTTTTTAGGGAAGAGCTTCACACTGACCATCTCCATTGCGAGTTCGCCTCCTCAAGTGACGACATACAATAAGGCAATCAAAGTAACAGTCGATGGACCGAGAGAGCCCCGTTCCAAAACTCGTAAGCTCCTAATTAAAATTCTAATTAGGTTTGCGTGCATCTCCTGATTGGAGGAAGGAGTGATGCGATGAGTGATAGAATTCGGATGGCCTGTAGGTCAGCAGCAGTTCCACTTCGGATTTGGTCAGCGAGCTTTCCTCGGGGGATACACCGGAGCTCTCGATCACCTCAACCGGAGTGCAGACTTTGCGATGACCCTCAGTCGAATGCCCAACTGTCAAAGTAAAGCTTAAGCAGTATTTGTATAAGGAGTGAATCGATTAAGTGTGTAGGAGTAGATGGGGATGATGGGGATGTGTGTGGCCGGATTTGGAGTATTTATTTGGTCTTGTGTCTGGTTTGTGTGTGTGTGTGTAGATATGAGTCAAACATTCGGGTTGACCTCATCCTCAAACCATTGGGGTTATGCGTCCTCACCGTATTCCACCTACTTGGGAAGTGGCTTCCCCAACTGCACCATTCAAGTATGCCAACATTCACGCATCTCCTATACTCACTCTTTACTCTTTATGCAATCAACAAATACCTTAGAGAGAGAGAGATACAAATAATAATAATAACCATGCAGTATACTTGGATAGATGGAGGAATGCATGTGTATGTGTAGACTCACGATTAGCATTTCAGACTCGACGTGGAGTTGAGCTTTGGGCAATAATTAATGCCCAAATTGAACCGAGAATGTAATAGAAATTCCGGTTGGAGTTTCCCGAAGTTGTGGAGGAACTTTGTTTTGGGCTTTTGGGCTGTGTAGGAACTTTAGAGAGGAGAGAGAGAGAGAGAAGATTCCTTCGTCGGAGTGTGCAAGTAAATATGAGCCGTGTGGATGGATTCATTTGTATGGGAAAAGGAGCCAAAGGAGGTAGGAGCGTTCCGATAGCCAAACCGCAACCTCATTTACTCTGAATTTCCATTAAAGCCAGGCAGCTCTGTCTCCTTCGGGCTTTCCAAACGAACCTTCCTTTCATCCTTGCTTCCACAAACTACCTATCCAACTCTTATTCCTTATACAATAGCTCTGCCTATATACTCACGTTAATGTTGGTATAGAATTTCACAGGAAACTCTCTCTCTCTCTCTCTCGCTCTCTTTACCTGGTGATGATTTTTTGATGACTTTTTAATAACGAATCGCTGACAGGAGAGAGAGACTCTCTCTCTACAGAAATCGTTCGCCTTTATTCTCCGTCCCTTTTCTCCGTGCGTCCTGATGAAATGGAAGAAGATTTGTGAGTGTGAATTTGCTTTGGTTGGGTTTGCAGGGAGCCAGCAGCTCGTTCAGTTCGACGGCGGGTAGCCTAGCCCTTCCAGATTTGACGAGTATGGCGTGCACCAACTCCATATCCGGTCCAGAGTACAATGCTTCAACCCCCGCATCCAATTCCTCAGGTATCAAAATCAAACTCACTTCTCCTGTTCTCCTCATTCAACTTTCAACACTCAATCTAATTTATTTGGTTCCCTACTCACTTACACAAGAAACAGACAATTGGATTTTGAGTTTTTGAGTTGCGTGACACTCCCTAATGAGTTTTACTTATGATGATGGTGGTATGCATTTTTGATGAGCGCAGTCCTTACTGCAGAGAGTCAAGTGAGTCCGTCGTCCGATGTGGATCCACTGGGTGCTGCGACTGACCGACTCCTTGGAGCATCTGGAGGAGGAGGAGGAGCAACTGGAGGAGGTGGAGGAAATAGTGGAGGAGTTGGTGCTACAACTGGCAGTGGAGGGAACAACAATGCTGGAGGAGGAATGTCTGGAGGAACTGGGAATCCACAACACCAGCAGAGATCTCCTGGAGCATCTGGAGGAGCAGCTAGTCTCACAAATAACATTGGAAGTTCTGGAGGAATCTACCCGAGTGATTTTGTACGGGAAGATCAATACACACAACACCAATTACAGGTGAGTAATACTCATTCCTCTTCTTTTTTACTGCTACTTTCTCTGCAATCAACTGGAGATGGATTCTGTGGATTCTCTCCAGGTGAGTCAGAACCACCACAACACTCCCAACCAATCAACTCACCATAATCAGAGCCACCAAAGCAACAATCACCACCACCACCACCAAAGCGGAGGAATGGGATCCTCTGGAGGAGTTTCCTCTGGAGGAAGTGCGTCCAGCGTGGCCCTCAACAACACCTCCGGAGGATCCATGTCTTACTTGGGAACATTCCCTGCTGCAGCTGCAGCCTCTGCGTTCTTCTACTCGCAACTCTACCTCAATGACTTTGAGAGTGTGGCTTCTCCCAGTCCCCTCAGTGGGGGTGGGGGCAGTGGGGGTGGTCCCAATGTCTCCAAGTTTAATGGAGGAGGAAACCACAACATGATGCTGCAACAACAACAACAGCAGCAGCAACAGCAAAGCCACAATCCTCATCTTCATCAGCAGCAGCAGCAACAACAACAACAACAGCATCCTCAGCATCACCAGCAGCAAATGCTCCAAAGTGGAGGAGTGAACGGCTCCGGTGAACTTGTGGGAGGAGGTCACAACAACCGACCAGGACGCTCCTCCTCCGCTGCTGTCGTCAACGCTGCGGATAGTCTTAGTGTATGGAGACCTTATTAAGTTACACACAGGGACACACAATTACTTAATTATTCGTATTCACTATTCAGTGATTGATTTAACTCAGGACTTCATCAGAACTATCAGAAGTAGGTAGACAAGTAAACTCACCACCCTGTGTATAATATTAATTAATAGCCAGTCGTCAAACAAAACAAAGCTTGAATAAAACATAAGAGAAAGCTCGTGTCATTTTTGGTAGATTTTTTACTTTTACTTTTTACTCGTAAGAAGCCATGTGGAGTCAACGTGTCTCCCGCGAAGCCAAGCAAAAAGAATGTGCGTGCGTGCGTGTGTGTTTGTGCGTAACCTGGTTTTTGGGGAGTAAGGAAGGTCGTAAGACGCGTAGGGAAAAGAAAAGGTTTAAGTATAGGCGAGTGGGAAAAATATGAATGAATTTATAAGGAAAGGGGAAGTAAAGAAGTAAAGAAGGTTGAGGGGAGAAGGAAGGAAGGCGGAGTTTTTTCTCTCCAGCTTTCTCCCTCTTTCTCCAGGGTCGTTCCACACATTTTTAGCCTTCCGATGTGTCAGATGGCGTCTTGTGACACTTTTTTCACCCTCAACCCTCTTCCAAAAAAACACATTTTTACGTTTCCAGGAAAGAATGGAGGGGAGGAAGTACGAAGGAAATCCTCTAGATGAAAGTTGCGATGTAGATTCCAACTCTCGATTTCTAACATCCTTTCCTTCTTCGTTCTATTTAAGACTCCCATTTCATTTGTACATAAACCCGTTATATTTTAAGACTGGTTTTTTATTCGAAATTTCATACAGCCACGTGGGAAATGATTGGAGTTAATTAGAGCAGATGAGGAGGTTTGAGGCTGGAGGAATGGAGAGAAGGAAAAGGTGGACCACACGATGACGACCACCTGACCAAAGTGAGACTGGCTTTCTCCCTTAAACCACGACGACCACTTCATCATCATCATCATCACCACCACCCAACCGACCTTTCCTCCTTCTGTTGACTTTGCTTAAGTCTTCCTCCATTCATTCCTCCTTCCTGTTATTCGGTGGGTGTGACACTCCTTCCTCCTACAAAAGACACAAAAACTAACTCCTTCGCAACACTCCCATTTCACTCCCTCTAATTACAAACTAATGAGAATTTACGCGACTCGCCAACCGGCCAATTATATCCCCAGCACAACGAATACCCGTTAAATATTCCTCCGAGCTTTTACACACTTTCCTTTCCCGTGTGTGTGTGTGTGTGTGTGTTTAGGCCAGGAGAATTACTTCCGCTACTTTGTGTGTGAGTGTGTGTGTGAGTGTTGATTGCATTTCATTGCATTTGTGTTTCACACACACACATACACGGAAGTTATTTTATGTGTGGAATAGTTTAGCTTAACTTGGAGAGGAGAGTATAAAGAGAGAGGAGAGGTTGAATAGTTAATCTGTGTAGGAGAGAGTTGCTTTAGTCTGTGTAGGCAGGCAGGAGAGGGTCATTTAATTTTAATTGCCAAAAGGAGTAATCCCCAAAGGGCTACAAGACTATCATCATCACTCCCTCTTTAACAATTTATGCCTGATTATCTTTCCTTAACTTAAGCTCCACTCACGACCTACGAACAGCAGCCAACGAATGTGTAAAGTGTTTCAATACTTCAAGTTTAAGCTCCTCCGTAAATTTACCCAAAGCAGAAGGAAGGAAGAAGAGAGTTGGATGCAGCAAGGGAAGTGGTACATTATCGAAAATTAAGTTAGCCTTTGGCCTCGACGAGCATCTCCTCAACGGCCTCCAAAATGAATACTCAAGTGATTTGTAATCGATTTACTTAAAGGAGAGGCAACCTATTCTGCTATTCTGTTCCCATTTCTATTCTCCTGAAGAGACACTCTTCTTCTTCTTCTTCTCTGTACACACAGTTAAAGCTTACTCACGAAAGTAAGTCGTGAATAATTAAAGGCCACCGTAGTCATTTGTACACATTTGAAGGAAGGCAGCTCCTATTTTGTATACACGTAGAATAAATTCGTAGTTGCAACATGAGGAAGTACACGGTTGTCCGTATGTATGCAAGAATGTATGTATGACTTATGGATGGATTCCCAAAAGAATTTCCCCTTTCGAATTGTATTGCAGGTAAACAAGGAGCAATCCCAAGTTTACAAGGAAGAATGGAAGGAAGGAACACACACTTGACAAGAAGCGTTGACAGAGAATAAAAAACCTGCTGGTATGGTGTATGGATGTTTAAGGAGGAGAAAGGAGATTGATAAAAATGAGTAGGAATTGTCGTAATCTTATGTTGAGTGATTTTGGATGGCTGGATGAAGTGTAAAGAGGGTGAGATTCAGAGATTCAAAGATTCATTGTCGACTGATGATGAAAGGAGTTATATAAAATATATATTTATATAACCTATAGAGATATATAAATATAATCAGGGGATATATGGACGTTGATTTTGATTGTGTGAAATGAAGGCGAGTTTTAATAGGAGAGAAGGTGGAAAGGATGGAAAGGAATTGAAGTGGCATTGAGACAAACTCTTACGCTTAGTTTAGTTTGTTCTTTGGAAGGAGGCAGGAAAGAAGGAAAGGAGGAAAGGGAATATTATTAGAGATGACCTATGCTCCAACTCACTTCTTCATTTCATGTTCATTAGCAAAGTTTCCCTGCTGCCACGAATTCTTCATCTCCACTTGTTCCTCCAACATTTCTTCCTTTATATCCTTTCACTTGACGAAGGAGAGAGAGAGAGAGAGAGAGAGGAAGGAAGAATTAATATTAGCTTTCAAAGGCCGCCTTGTGTCGTTCGTGTCCTCGTTCATCGTGCAACCAGAGAGAAAGTAAAGTTCCCCCTGAAGTCGCCTTCCTCCTTTTCCACATGATATTATTGTACATATCGTGTTTGAATTAGAGATGAATACTATCAACCATATACATATATATCTATATATATATCTATAGGAATGGATATGGATATAGGGACATAGTCGGAGCAAGAGGAGAAGTCAAAAGCATCCGGTGGAACTTTTTGGATTATTGATTAGTCCTTTGGGAAGGATTTATTAAAACCAGAACCAACACAGACTCACTCACTCAGGCACACACGCTTATTATTCGTTATTATTCGTCCCTCACTTTTACTTAGGCCACAGCAGCTGTTTTTATTTTTTACTCTACTGTCTTCAGATATTGGGAATTAACGATATTTATATGAGAGTAAAGCTACAATAATTAATTGTTTTATTGTAAATCCGCATTTTATTTTATTGTAATTTTTATATACATTCCCAATTTATAGATTACTGCATGCTTCGCAACATTCAAGTTATTGTTGATTAATAATTGACATTCATTTTAATGTTTTATGTAAAAGGACTACTTACTTACTTATCCATCTAAAGCCAAGCTACTATATTAAATGGAAGATGTAGTAAATAAAATCCCGAATGTAGTTTTAAAGAAATCCCATTTATCCCAACATGTGGGAATTAAAGAAGGAGCACCAGAAGTGACATGAGAATTTATGAGGAAATGATTCTTGAGCCGAGAGATCCCTTCCTGTCACTCTCTCCTCCATTCCCAAAGAGAAAGCATCTCATAAATGATTCTACATTTTAAAACGCCCCCACTGCATCTCTCTCTCTCTCTCTTCTTATTTGATGGATCTCCTTTGAGTATGTGAGAGTCTTCTTCCTTCTGTGAAATTGAAATCACACACACACACACACACACACACACAACATGTATGTATGTATGTGTGTGTGTATGTAAATAAGAAGGCCATAATGGAGGAGACCTTGTCTACATTCAAAAGTAATGTTTATCAAAAACAGGAAAGTTGTTAGTCAAGGTAGAATGAACAAGCAGAATGAACTTGTTTCCTCGCATTTTTATTCGCTTTCTCTCTCTCTCTCGCTATTTGTATTTTGTATTTCTCTCTAATGTCTCCGTGTGTGTGTGTGTGTGTGTAAATGTTGAAACTTCACAAGACTTCACAAAAATCTCGAGTGTGTGTGTGTGTGTGTGTGTGTGTGTGAGGGTGAAAAAATAAAATCTGAAGGAAGGAAATATAAATATAAATACACACAGAGGTTGTTGTGTAACTTGTACTGCCGGTGCAGTAAATATAAAGTCACTTTTCCTCTCTCTCTCAAGAATGGGTCCCAAGAGACCTAATTGTTTTTGCAATTTTTTGAATCTCCTCTCTCCGGAAAGAAATCTCAGAAAAAATAATATTATGCATTTAAATGGGCCCTCCTCAGCTTAAGTAAGAGAAAAAAGGGTAGCTCTCTCTCTGCATTAAGTAGCAAAGAAAGGAGAGAGATGAGATGAGGCTACTTTCTCGGTTCGTTTATTTTATTCGATACCCGCTTTTGAGTGGAGAAGATCGTTTTTTAACTCTGTACGGGGGATTCATTTAGAATTAAAATTTTAATAGGACGCATATACATGAAAGAGGAAAGTGGGCGAGTGGAAAGCAGATGAAGTGGAATAGAAATGGGTTCATTTTTTCACCCAGCCTAAAGTACGCAACTAAAGGAAAGGATGAAAGAAGTATTAGTGTAGTTGTAAAAAGTAAAAGGTAAGTTGAAAAGGCAGAATGGGAAATCTCTGGCTTAGTGAGTTAAAAGTGGAGAGAAAGTGGGGATTTTTAATCCTTAGCCAAGTTTGTTCTTTTTAGGCCTAAGAATGAGAGTTTAAAAGAATGTAGGAGAGACTACTTAAACTTAAGTAAGCGTGTGTGTGTGTGTGTGTGTAATAAATGAAGGAAGGAGTGCTTATTTAAGAAGCCAAAATAAGACCAATGTGGGAGGCTGGAAGTAGACCGCCGTAGTGCTCCGCATATTAGAAAGCTGTGGGCTCCGTTGTTGGGTTGTTGGGTTGTTGGGTGTGGTGGTGGCCTGTTTCTGGAGAAAGGAAGGATTACGAGGGACGACGACGATGGAGGAATTACACGGGGAGTTTATGGCCTCCCCAGAAGTTGCATATTAAAAGACCCTGAAGAAGCGGTCGGAGTTATTGCATCACGTACCATCCCTCCAACACTAACACACAACACCAGATGAACTTAATACACAAAACTTCCTTCCTTCCTTTCTCTCGCGGATATTTAATTAGTTGGACTTGCAGCTCAACTATTCCTCCACTGTTCTACTTACCTACGGAGAATTATTAAGTGAAGGCTTTTCACCAACCAACCAACTCCCCATCATCACTCCATACACCCAGAGACTGTTGTTTGATACAGTGGAATTTAATTCCCATCTTTAGATCCCCAGAAATATAAAATGGAAATAGAATTTATCGGGGACTCTCACTATCTCTATCTCTCCATAGATTAAATGTTGAGGAAAGAATATGACTGCACATGTAAATGCAGTTCTGTTGGGACTATATAGGCTTAAGTTTAATTAATTACCAATTAATTAAGACTAGATATTTAAAAGATGCAGGTTAAAAGAGCAATTATGGGGGTTTTACGCAGGGAGAAAGTGAATGTTGGGGTGAATTGAGATAAAGTGAAAGCCGTATTGTGTGTGTGTGTGTGTATGCGTGAGTGCGTGTGGATTTAGTTTAAGTTAAACTGGAGAGAAGAAGAGTTGGGCAATAATAAAGCAATATATTTTATGAAGACGATACATTACTCAAAGTTGCTGACAGGCCCGAAGTTTCTTTGGGCTGTGCGAGGATATTTGAGGAAGCAGAAGAAAGTAAAGGGAGACGATGATGATGATGATGATGAGCATATAGGAACCACCGACCAAGTCTCTCATGAAGAAACTCCTACTGCTGATGATGATGAAGGGAAGATGGGAAGAAAGTGGAGACTGTTTGACTTTTCATTGTTTGGCCCCTCAGCCTTCGTAGATTTATTAAATATCAACTTTTGAGATATTTACGACTCTCTTCTTCTTCTAAGAGAGTAAACACCCGAAGGCATCTCTCATCCTTCCTTCTTATTCCTCCGTCCGCTCTCTCCTTACTTCCTTCCTTCTTTTCATTTACTCGTGCTCGAGCTTTCTTCCCCGTTGTCCGTGTGTCATCCAAATTCACTCCACCCTTCAAGCCACATTATTTATACCTCTCCTCGTACTTCATTTTATTATGTTTATTTTATTGCGCAAAATTGGAGACAAATTGTTAACTCATACGCTTACACTCATCCTTTAAGCAATCTTAAGTCCAAAAGTGGAGTAAACAACTTACAGCTACTAAGGAGCTTATAGCCTTGTGCCGTACCAGATTGTTTTATATATACACACACACAAGAAACACGGCAGATTTATTTCTTTTTAATTTCGCGAATTGTGTAACATAAAGACATAAAGTTGGAGCAACTCTGTTTGATTTATAGAGTTGGGAAAACAGAGTCAGAGTCACACACGAGGAGGGATGATAAATAAAGGGAAAGAAAGTCAAAGATCAAATCGATTTGTGAGCTGTGCTGTGCGACGTGAGTGGGGGAATCAAAGTTGTAAAGTGAGATGGATACTCGTGAGTAGTGAGTGGGACTAAAAGATACGGAAGCAGAGGAGAGATGTCTTTCATATGTAAATAAATATGGCACGAAATTATGGGTGAATATGGACCACTCAGAGAGAGAGAGAAGGATCAAAGGGTGGCTAAGTATGGTGAGAGTTGTTGAGCTAGGCTATTTATCTCGCAATCCTTATTTGGATTTAATAACAAAAACGAGGAAGGAAAGAACAGAGAGAGAGACAGAGAGACTGTGACGTGACTGTATGTGTGTAGTTGGCTTTGAGGATGAATAATAGGAGGCTGTAATGGATGTAACACGAGTAATATGATGAACAACATCGGATTCTGAGGAATCCTCCTTCACAATGTTTTGGATTTTGACTTTATGCCAGTGGCAGCAGGAGAGGAAAGTAAAGAGTGAGTGAAAGGAAGGAGGAAATCTGAGATTCGTGTATATTTAAAGGAGAGAGAGAGAGAGACTGACGGCAGTCATTTATTTCATTCAACTAAGCGAGGAGTCGCAAAGAGAGAGAGAGACAAAGTTGTAAAAGAGACGGAGACGACGACGGAGAAAGGGCGAAGAAAGCTCATTTCCAGTTCCTCCAGTCTTTTCTTTTATGAGCCTGTCGTTGGGCTTTTTTTAAATAAAACCAGAGTGCTTGATGATCATCGTGATGAGAGGGATGATGTTCACTCACTTTAGACTTTTACACACAGTCACTCCTACCCATGCATTCTTCGTCTCCAAGAAAAGGTAGTCTTGTAAAGATGAAAGGCTTATGTTCAATGGTTAATAAGTATCCAAGCTCTGCTTTTACGTTTTTTATTCCTCCACCATTTTACGCTTCATGTCATTTCTACAAACTTTAAAAAACTGTTTCATGCATTGAACTATGTAGTTACGATAAGTGGAGGGATCTTACATTTCTCTACATGAAGATGCAATGGATTTTTATTAAACGGGTCAGCTTTAATGTAACTACTACCCTCTCTAAGTAATGATTAGGTTTATGTTGAAATCCATCCACCTGTTAAAATCAAAATCAATTAGGATGAAAGTACGAAAGAAGGTTGGTTATTAACGAAGGAAGTTGGATTAAAGTGGAGAGAGTTTGGAAATTTCTAAAAATGAGAATGAGACACGGGAATGAATGAAAGCGAGTGTGGGTGATCTGATTGCGTGAAACAAGTCAAGTTGGAAGTTGTAAGCTCACGTTGAGCGGAGGAAACGTGAAGAGAGATAATAAATTATCTCGTTCACGCTTTGAAAGTTTGAACTCCGAGTTCCACTCTCCAGCGAAGCTTGAAACGCGGTGACTTAATTATAAATTGACAATTTTACAGTTCCCTTCACTTTTTCTCTGTCATTGTCAACCGAGTCTTTGAGTCCCACGCTGGTTTTTCTTCTCCCGAGATTAATTAGTTACTTTTAATGAGAAAGACGGGAAAGATGGGAAAGAGAGAAGGAGCCCAGATTATTGATCCCTCATTTTATTTAAGAGAGCCAAGAGTTGCGGCATTCTGGGAGATGTTTGGACAGCCGAATTTGGAAATAATTAAACCAGTTTTTAGGAACTTTCTCTTCGGACTAACCACAACCAAAACTTGGTGGAGCGTGAAGAACTGCGGAGGAGCAGGGTGAAAGTTAGTGTGTGTTATAAGACAGAACTTATGGGGATATTCAGATGACAAGTTTATTTGAGACTTTGAGACGGGAGACTAGAAAAGATGTGTTCGTACAAAACTACGAGCAGCAGGAGGGTTACAAGAAGAAGAAGACGCGAGTTCCCTCGGAGAAAAAGAGGAATCTGGTGAAGATTAACACGTTGGAAGTCTTGGAAGAAGGGGAAGGTTGGCCAGTGGTTTGTTGGGTTTCGAAAGTTGGAGAAAGTGAGAGAGAGTGTGGACGAGGGTGGAAGGAAGTTAACACCGAAGGAGTGAGTGCAACTGACAGCAGTGGCATCGAGATTGATGAGATTCCACAATTCCAAACTGATTTCAAGACGCTCACTTTCTTCTTACGACTGTTACGACAAATCGTTGCCGTTCAGCTCCAATTTTTTGGTTATTGGGCGTTTTTTTAATGCGTAAAGATTAAGGTTTCGGTAGTTCTAGTAGGATTGTATTCTGTACAGATCGAGCTAATCAAATTAATAATGTTGATAATCTTGTGAGGTAAACTACGTGCGTACAATTAGGAAATGAATGTTGGTGCATCTTGTACGTTACTGAAAAGACATCAGTGAATTATTAAGTGAAAGTCTTATTGACAAAAATGCCCATAGATCCCTTGGGGAGCATCGAAGGATTGAATAGAAAGGCTGAGTTTGTGCTGGTGCTCCCATTCCATCCGTCTCTTCTTCTGCCGCTCCTGCTGCTTGAGAAAGTAATTTCAATCTTTGTTAATTACTCACTGTTTTGTTTGCTAATGAACTTCTCCTGGAGCGTCGTTCATCGTCCCTCCTTCCATTAACTTTCTCCAAGCAGCTTTGGACTAAGTGTGAAGCTTAAGGAGATGAGCCTAACGATTTCACACACAGTCAGCTACACACAACTCCTAACTACTTCTACTTCCTTCTTCGTCTTGTCGTCTTCTGGAGACAACTCATCCATCCGTGTGAAGAAGAAAGAAGGAGGAGAGAGTAAATACACAAATACGCTTTCACCCGGATGATACGCCGATGAGACTCCAACAAGACGAAGAAGAACCTCCACCTCGCCAGCCTTCTTCTTCTTGACACGAGGATCTCCTCTCATCATGACCAAAAGTCCATTTGCATCTTTGCATGAGTTAGCTGGGGCTGCCAATAACTCCTTGTCTCCAGTTCTCCAGCTTATTCCAGGCCTTCATTCCTTCCAGGGTTATTTATTAATTGCAGAAGGGTCGAATCAATAAATTGCTGGAAGGAATGAAGCTTCTGTTGGTGATGCCTACAGAAAAGCACGAGGAGGCTAAGTTGACAGGGAGAAAAATGAGTGGCAATAAGGAGAGAAGGCAGGGACAGATTTACACTAATCAACTACCGGAAAACTCGTTGTTTGTTGCACTCTCTCCATCCTGAGTGTTCATTAATCCATTCTTCATTAGCAAACTGCTGGCTATGCTTTAACGTGTGTCTCTCTGGTTGGGGATCGAGTTTGGTTTCGAACTGCGGGGGAGAAGAAAGTGGGAAGCAGGGATGGATGATGGGACACAAACACACACATATACACAGCCTTTAATAAACAGGGAAGGCAGGAAGAGAAGAATAACGAGCTGCCAATATGCTGGCAATGCAAAATGTCCTCGGGACAGAAGTTAATGAGTAGAACTAAAAGACTTTCTCCGGTGAGGAGAAGTGAAATATCGGCAGCCAGGTCGGTGTGGTTTATACGAATAAGGCAGACACACAGCGTAGGCTACAACCTACAACCTACAACTCATGCAGAATGGGACCAGCTTTCAAAATACAACTGGAAGGGTGTTATTCGTCCTTAATCAAGAAGAAAGATTCTTAGGTTACTTCACAACAGGCAACACACGACTAATGACACACTCTGTATGTACTATGGTAGCTGACAACATAACATACAAGGCAATAGGTTAGTTCAGACATCAGAAGAAATAAAGTAATATGGGTTTTTATCATTTGATTGATGACACATGTTGCATAAAGAGAATAACAGGTGAATAATAAATAAAATTACCAATTAATACTTAATTGATATAATTTAATATTTCTCTAGAGTATTTCAATCCAACCAATTCTTCAGCTAGGTACCTCATAATTATTTTCATTTTAAGAAATCTTAGATGATTGGAATAATAATAATCACTTCTGTCGTGAATCCCATCCCAAGTGTCAATTTCCAGTGATGATTTGCAGTTGAGTTTGAGGAAGTCTTCACTTAAAGTTTAAGCTATTGCCTCCCATAACTCATGAGAATGAATAAGGCTACCATTTGATAAAGGAATCTTTTAAATGTCATTAAATGTTGGAGGGATTAATGAGCCATAAGGTTTTGTTGTATAATGTCACACGAGCCCGTTTCCATTCACGAAACCCGCATCATCATCACGTAGAGAGTAACACAAATGTTTAGAATTTCAAAAAGCCCATCAGACGACAGACACACAGCCACGTCCTTCATCTCCAATAAGTCCAGCATCTCCAGACACAACGATAAGTGATTACAGATTGTCTCAATCAAAAGGAAGACACGTTTGGTTCGATTTCAAAGCGAGACTTTGTCTCTCCGTAGTGTCAATTTCATTAGGGAGGTGTGAACGAAACGAGGAGACGCCCGTCAGAAGAAAGTTCTGCTGGACACAGTCACACTGGGAATAAGATGACACGAACGAACGAACGAACGAACGATGAAGGGAGAAAGAAATAACAAGATGATTTGGTATCTCTAAAAAAGCAAGGAAATCAAGTCTCGTGTGTGTGTGTGTGTAGCTTTGTTACTGTTACACCAATCGGTGTCATTTCATATGTTGTCCATCATACAGAGAGAGTACAAGGATATATATATAAAGTATAGGGAGAGTATAGGGAGAGTATAGGGATTTAAGGATCCATGGAGGAACCCCTCGGGTCAGTCAAAAGTCGTGTCTCTTTCTCCATCGTGCAAAGACAGAGGGACATGAGAATGCCAACTGTTACTTTACTTGCGACAGTTGTGGAGACAGTCAACAGTAGCACAGACCTATATAGCCTCATGTTACACTATATATATATATACCCTATGCTATAGCTATATGTGTATGTGAGTGAAAGTGTGAGAAATGTGAAGGAAGGGCTGTGAGAGAGTGTAGAAGTGTAGAACTGCAGAAGTCGGGAGTAGTTGAACCAATTTATTCCCTTTGATGTTGAGTCTCTCCTTTTTGTGACACGTTTCAGTTTCGTCCATTAAATGAACTCGACTGGGAATGGCCTGGCACGTCCTTTCCCCAATTTCATCATCAGCCTTCCTTTCCTCTCCTTCTTCACTCTCTCTCTCTCTCATTTGACTTCTGGTCCTCTAGAACAACTCTAGAAACTCTAGAAACTCTAGAATTCTACAACTACCCAGCAGCAGTATACTCGTATTAGTGAGTGCGGTACAGAGAAAGTATATGTTTCTGGTATTAAAACGCACCCATTTATTCTCTATAGAAAGCATCTCCCGTGTAGAGGATCCCTTTGAACTGTGACCTTTGATCTTGATGTGATGCTCCTGCTGCCCATTAAAGAAACAACTTCCACTCTACTTCTTCTTCCGAGAGATAATTAACTAATGAAGAGGGAGGCTATGGGAGGGAGGAGATGAAGGAGACGAAGGTTACGCGTTCATTTGCATGAGCGACGGACTTCAAAAATGATTAAAGGAGAGGAGAGTGAAAGGATGAGAGGAGAAGGAAATAACGAGGGAAAGCAAAGCAACCTGAATAAAGTTCGCCTCGATGAATGGGAGTTTACACGGAGACTCACTTTCTACACAGAGAAATGACATGAGAATGTGTTGATGCGAAAACAGACAATTGAAGGAAAGCTTCCTCATCGCTACAAACTAAACTACACAATGGTCATCATTATAAAAGTTTCCCAGTAGGTTTCCATCCAGTTGCACCTTCTCATGACATCCTGATTGGAATCTAAGTGTGTGTGTGTGTGTGTGTAGTTTGAGCAGCCAGCAGTGAAGGACTGTTGGTGCGGGAAATAATATCGGATATCGGTGATGTGTGAGAGAAACCCGGGTGGTTGTGATGATGGTTATGGTGGTGGTGGTGGTGGTCTTAGGGTGGTGGCTACCTCGGCTAACCCTCTACGACCCATCATCGTGGCTGCCCAGAGAAATCACCGTCAGACACAATCATCTCTCTACGAATACGAATACAAATTGAATTCAATCAATCGTCCCATCCACACAGGAGGATCGAGGATCCCGTGTCAATTCCTCATTTGGAGTTTTACTGCGTGGACATGATCACCAGCTCACAGTTTGTTCTCTGAACTCTGAACAACAGGACAAATGAGGTTTATTAATGCGCACATAAATATTCCCCTTGTCTGTGTTATTCGATGCTTTCATTTTGTCTAACCCACTTTTCTTTTTATTCAACTTCCTCATTTATAAACATTTTTCATGTAGTAGTTTCCTCGTAAATTTGAGCACAGCGCACAGTATTAAATGACCGGTCAACCATTTTACTTATAATAAATTACATTAGAATTAATAAAATTAAGTGCGGAATAAACTTAGCTAATTAGCAGTGTCAGTTATAATGTATAACTCTACAAGTTATAATCTATAGAATTACAACAAGCCGGAGTCTCAATTAAATAATGCTTTTAATGTGCACATTTACATTTACATTTTTAGGTACAATTTGTAACGCTTTTTAAAATACAAAAAAATGCATGATTGCTATTTACAAAATATTAGTTTAAGTCTTTTTGCTTTATGTACACTTAAAATAAAGTTGTGTAGTAAGCTCGTTTCTTAAGATTGACTTTTGATCTTGAGGTTACTACAGACGTTGTAGGGCGTTATTGAAGTAAACGAGTATCACTGCAAGAAATGCTCCTGATACCTTTCCTGATACCACAGCCATTGGCCTTCCACCTTTCCCATTGGCGGAGGGAAGAGCGCTGGTATCCACGTCGATGTTTCGATTCGGGTCTGTCTTGTCTTCCGTCGACGGGGCTGCAGAAGGAAGGTCGCTTCTTCCTCCTTGTCCCATCATTGAGCCAAATATTCCCAAATCTTTGTTTCCACCCGACGACGTAGGAATGACCGGTTGGGGTGGAATGAGGGAACACAGACTTCTGTCGTTCTTCTCGAACCCTGCGTCACACTTGCAAATGCCGAATTTCGGCGCCAGATCCTTGCCACCCAAATTGTTGTTGATATCGTCAACAGTTGGAACTTTACACGAAGCTTTCGGCACGCACTTTGGAAAGAGTGTGTTCGATGTTTCCACACGAGCGCAGACTTTGTCGACAATACTCAGACACTCCTTGGTGTCGAAATCATAAAATGAAATCCACCTTCTTCTCCCAAACTTAACACAATCACACTTATGAGTTTGTGTGGAGCAGTAGTGCGTATCTGAGCAGTCTGTATTTTCTGTACAAGATTCGCCGTAAATGTTGGCGTGAACTGGAGCAGGAAGTGTGAGTGTTTGAAGTAAAAGAATCAGTGACAAGTAGAACGGTGTCCAGGTAATCAATCCAGGAAGACGGTTGCTCCGTGGATAGTTCCACAGGGACAAATACATGTCTTCTGGAATAAAACAAATATTAAATTAATCTCCTCACTAAAAGCAGTTAACACTTAATAACTGCTGCTAATTACTAAATTGATAATTAGTGTTACTCACTTGAACCTGGAGGAATGACTAGAATGAGATGAGTACGAATGAAACAGACACAGTTGTTGAGTACTTAATGCAGAGCGCTGATGTTACTAGCTCATTACACAAGGACAATCAAGTAACAAGTGATCCTCTGCTTTATTGCTAGTAGATTCTTCGCAAAGAACTTTATTAGCTCAGAGTGAATAGCATTTCCTTAACATGCTTAATGCTTAACTTCTGTGGTTACGAATGTAACTAGTGGTAAACTCATCACCAGCTTCAGTACGACTTTCTTGGCAATCTATTTGCGTAAGCGTGTTTGGATAGGAAGAGTCATTTGCTG